>JAQQAE010008137.1:0-15410 GCA_029823295.1 Pseudamia nigra | reverse complement strand
GTGAGAGAAGAAGATGCAGAGGATAGGGTGAGATGGAGACAGATGATTCGCTGTGGCGACCCCTGAAGGGAACAGCCAAAAGGAAAAGAAGAAGAAGACCCTGGTCCAGCCCAGACTTTCTACTCCCTCCACCTTCCCCAGCTCCTTCAGGGGGACGCTGAGATGTTCCCAGGTCAACTGGGAGACATTGTCTCTCTGGTATGCCCTGGAGCCTTCTCCTAGATGGACATGCCTGAAACACCTCACCAGGGAGGGGTTCAGGAAGTATCTGGACCAGATGAGTGAACCCCTAACTGGCTCTTGTGGATCGAAGCATGGATACAGACCCATTCAAGTTCATGTCATATATGACATGTGTGACGTGAGAGGCTCTACATTGTGTAAGGTGGTGAGTTTCAGTTAAACTCTGTCTATTGGAGGAGCTGGAGGGAGAGGGAAGGCTGGACTTTTTGCTTAGGCTGCTGCCCCACAACCGGACCAGGGTTATAAAGGGCCGTCCACACCAAGCATGATAACTACAGAAGGGTGAAAATGTTTAGGCCCAGTTTTAGGCTGGTCAACATTTCTATTATGTGAATAATGAATCCAGCTGAAGATGAAATGATCTCCAAAAGGCATGAAGTTGCAGAGAAGACATTCACATCACATGTAAAACAAAGGTTTATTTTTATCTTTTACATTTTCAAAATAACAGAACAGGAAAGAAGGCCACAACAAAAGTTTGGGCACTCTGCATAGCTAATACTTCATAGACCTGCCTTAGGCAAGCTGAGTCCTTCATTAACCTGACAGGGTCATGACTAGTTTACAATCATCATTAGTAAAGACCAGGTGATGCAAATTTCAAAGTGTTACAAATACCCAGAATCCTCTGACCTTGTGCCAACAATCAGCAGCCATGGGTTCCTCTAAGCAGTGGAGGTCAAAGCAAGATCTGGAAGACCATGAAAAATATCAGAGAGAACAGCTGGTAGGATTGATAGAAAAGCAAGTCAGAACCCCTGTTTGACTGCAAGAGTCCTCCAGGAAGATCTGGAGACACTGGAGTTGTGGTCCACTGTTCAACTGTTAAGATACCTGTACAAATATGGTCTTCATGGAAAAGTTATCAGAAGAAAACCTCTCCTGCGTCTTCACCACAAAACTCAGCGTCTGAAGTTTGCAAATGAACATTGAGACAAGATTGATGCATTTTGGACACACATCCTGTGTTCGAATAGAACTTTTTGGCCAGAGTGAGCAGTGGTACATTTGGAGAAGAAAGGGCACAGAGTTTCAAGAAAAGAACATCTGTCCGACTGTTAAGCATGGGTGTGGATCCATCATGCTTTAGGGTTGTATTGCAGCCAGTGGCATAGGGAATATTTCACAGGTAGAGGGAAGAATGGATTCAATTAAATCTGAACAAATTCTGGAAGCAAATGTAACTATCTGTGAAAAAGCTGAAATTAAAAAGGGGATGGCTTCAACAAATGATCCTAAGCACACCTCAAAATCTGTGAGGGACAACCTCCAGAGAAGAGAAGAGCTGAAGGTTTTGCCATGGTTTTCACAGTGCCCTGACCTAAACATCATTGAAAATATGTGTATATACTTCAAAACAGTATCTGTGAAGTCAGACCAGAAATCTCACACAACTCTACATTTTTGTAAGAAAGGATGGACAAAAATCCCTCAAACTCGAATTGAAAGTCTGTTGACTGGATACAAAAAGCATTTCCAAGCTGTAATACTGGACAAAGGTGGGTGTGCAATGTATTAACCATGCAGGGTGCCCAAACTTTTGTTGTGGCCTTTTTTTCTTTTTTTGAAAATGTAAAAGATAAAACTAAAACCTGATTTTTTTTACATTTACTGTAATGGGAATGTCTCATCAGTAACTCCATGCCTTCTGGAGATAATTTTGTCTTCCCCTGGCTTCATTCTTCACATTAATAGAAATATTGACTAGGGGTGCCTAAACTTTTGCACCCCACCGTATGGCACGTGTGACTTGAAAGGCTCATTTTGAGATGTTTGTGATCAGATACAGACCTCTACTGGATCTTTACATTGTGTAAGGTGGTGAGTTTCAGTTAATTGTGCAGCCTGCATGCAGAGACAGCAGGAGGTGAGGTTTGGACATTGTGTCCACCCCACATAAGCAGCTGTTCCTTGCATGGCTGGCGGAGGCGGGCTTCAGCATGGGGTTGTTGCTCTTGCATCGGCATCACTGCGTGAGTGTGGGGTGGACATATCTGGGCCTCATCTTCTGCTGCTCCTGCATGCAGGCTTCACAGTTTGTTGGGGATTGCCACCTTGCATTATGGGGGAATTCAGTGGAGGTGTGTATTTGAGCAAGGGCATCTCGGAATGAGCCACAGGGTCTTCCAGGTCACGCTTTGGTTTGGTTTGGTTGAGGGGGCGATTGGGTAACTCTGTCTGTTGGAGGAGTTGGAGGAAGCAGGAAGGCTGGACTTTTTTGCTTAGGCTGCTGCCCCACGACCAGACCAGGGTAATAAAGGACCGTCCACACCAAGCATGATAACCAGAACACTAAAGATATGAGCGTCGACACTGATGAACGACACACTTCTGAAAACAATTCAATTTTATTTGTGTAGCGCCAATCATAATCGATGATTATCTCTAGGCGCTTCACAGTTCAAGGCTGAGACCTCAAGACTATACAGAGAGTAAACACAACAGAACCATCGATAGCAAGACAAGGACGACGGGGGGAGGAAAAACTTCCTTTAACAGAAGAGAAAAATCTCCAGCAGAACCAGTGGCTCAGAGTAGGTGGCTATCTGCCTCGACCGGTTGGGGTTAGTTGACAGAGGAGAGACAAAAGAAAAGAGTAGAGATAGAACAACAACCAACACAGACACAGGAGAGCTTTTACAGCTGCAACTGAACCCAAAGCAAACTGTACAGCTAAGGTTAATAACATCACCCTGAAAGTGTTCAGAATGACACTGTTCTCCATGTTTGTTGTTGTTTCATGGCATAGACGCCATACAGGAGATTTGACAAATGATTAAGTTATAGTTATCGTTATCATGCATGGTGCGGACAGCCCATTAACACCAGAAGACGGACTGATAGGTTCAGAATAAATAATGTAAGATTTCAAAATAATTTGTGGTTACCCTGTGCATCGGCGAAGCGGCGAGCAGAGTATTGTTTTCACCCTGTGCATGTGTCTGTAGGATACCTCGAGAACACCTCGATGTTTCCACAGTTGGCAGGAATATCACTTGGATTTATTTAAGTTCAAAATCTCAAAACAACCAGAATATCCAAGGCGGGTGGTTTTCACTACCTACCCAGGAAGTTTATCCAGTTCCTAACTGGTCTCATGCAGACATCCAGAATTTATCCTCTGTAACTCAGGACTCCACCTTTTCATCCTAGGAAGTGTTAGTTTCACCTGGGCCAGGGTCATTACACAGTCATTAGGGTTCCTGTCCCTGACCGAGGCAAGGTTGTGGAGGGTTGTTGGAGGTTTCACCCTGAGGATGGTGACAGGAGGATGGTGAATGACCCAGGAATTTGACTCCAGCTTGGCAGGGTAGAGTTCTAAGAACAGAATGGTAAATGGATGAGAGATTGTGTGCACACATTTTCAGGGCTTGAAAACCTATGGTTACCCCTGGACCTTTATGAAAGCAGCCAAAAGAAACAAGAGGCAGACAGATGATACAAGAAAAGACCAGAAGAAAAGGGGGAACGTGGTCATCCCATACGTGGCTGGTGTGTCTGAACAACTGAGAAGAATTTTCAACAAACACATCGCTGTACATTTCAAACCTGGTAACACCTTAAGGCAGAAGCTGGTCCACCTGAAGGACAAAATACCTAGACACAAGCTGGACAATGTAGTTTATGCAGTCTAATGCAGGGAAGAATGCTCAGAACTGTATATTGGGGAAACTAAACGAACAGCTTCACAGGCATATGGTCCAACACAGAAAAGACACTTCCTCAGGACAGGACGCTGCAGTCTACCTGCATCTCAAGGACAAGAAACATTCCTTTGAGGATAGCAACATTCAGATCTTGTCCAGGGAGGATAGGTGGTTTGAGCGAGAGGTGAAGGAAGACATTTTTGTGAATCTGGAACAACCCTCTATGAATAGAGGGGGAGGACTAAGACACAATCTCTCACTCATTTACAGCTTTGTTCTTAGAACTCTACCCAGCCAAGCTGGAGCCAAGTTCGTGGGTCATTCACCCTTCTCCTGTCACAATCCTCAGGGTGAAACCTCTAGCTGACCTTCTACTGCTCTGCCAGGGACAGGGACCCTAACAACTGTAACGACCCCGGTCCAGTTGAAACTAACACCTCTTAGGATGAAAGGGTGGAGTCCTGAGTTACAGAGGATAAATTCTGGATGCCTGCATGAGACCAGTTAAAACTGAAGAAGCTTCCTGGATAGGTAGCAAAATGTCTTCAATCCAAATATCCAGTCCAGTTGCCAGAAGAAAACCACATGCCTCCTTGTTTCTTGTTTTGCTCTGTTTTGTTCTCTGCCCCTTGTTTTTTCTGCAGGTTCGTCCTGATTCAGGAGCCATTTTTGATGTCCAATGCTCGGCCTCACCAACATGCTCAGGGATTGACTCATCAACTCTGTCTCTGCTTTGCTTTTGTCTCTCCTCTGTCCACTCATCCCAACTGGTCGAGGCAGAGAGCCACCCACCCAGAGCCTGGGTCTGTCGGAGGTCTTTCCTCCCATTGAAGGGAGTTTTTTTCCTCCCCACTGTCACTTGTTCTTGGTGGATCTGCAGGGTTTCTCTCAGTGTAATAACACAGATTAATAAATGATGTACATTGTAATGATTGATCAGGGGTAGGGTTCACAGTCCATCCCCCTGAGCGGTCCAAAACCCTGCCCCCTTTGGTGAAGAGGGTGGGCCTCTGGTGGTGTCTACCATGGCGCACCAGAGTCCAACCCCTTTCTTCAAAATCCCCCATGTTGGGGTTAGTTTTTCAAATTTGGAATGTAGGCTTTGTTATTTTATGTAAACAAATGTATATATGTAAATAGGCATGGATTTATTTATTTATGTATTTGTTACTGTATTTATTATATTCAATGATTTATTAATAATATATAGAAACTAAAATGAGTAACAGACTTAAATAAAATGTTTCAAAACAAAAATCTGAAAATGAAATGAGTACAAGTACATCTTTTTCCACCATAAATTTAACTGAGTCACAGTAAAATGTATCCTGCAAGGCCACAGATAAAAAAAAAAAAAATTACTCAAGGAAATGTGAGTGAATGTACTCGAGTACTACCACATGTGCAGATAGGTTTAGGATTCCACATCCATGAAACACACTCCAAAGTTTGAACAGGTTTGTATTTATTCATCAATTGTGTAAAGGCATCATCATTTCCTCCTCCATCCCCCTCACACGTCGTACCATCACATCACAACCGTTCTGTTCACCCTGGTGTTTTAGTTGAATTCTGTCTGCACGCTGGGTTTACAGCTGTTTCACACAGGTGATGATTTTAGCAGCCAGGTGGCTTGTACAGTTGCTTTCAACTTATTCATGTTAAAAATATACCTTTCACAGTGATACCAAACAGAAATCATTTTAACGAGCTATTGCAAAGAGATACAGAAATCCATTTTATGTGTGTGATTTTAAGACATACTGTAGATATGTTTTTTGCATTTCGGTTAAGGTAACAAGCTTTCAACATTCAAATTCTCCTGCGACCCATCTGTGGGCCCTGACCCAGGGAGATATGCATCGTTCTGTGGCTCTGAACGATGTCTATGAGGCTTTTCCACCAGCACCTATTCGACTCTACTTGGTTTAACTTAAAGTTCTGGTCGTACCTGGTACTGGATCGCTCTGTAGTACATAGTCATTTATCCATCCATCCATCCATCATCTTCAGCTTATCCTGGTCAGAGAAGCCCAGACTTCCATCTCCCAGCCAGCTCCTCTGGGGGGACCCCCAAGCATTCTCAGGCCAGCTGAGAGACATAGTCCCTGTAGTGTGTCCTGGGTTAGTATGCCCCAGGGCCTCCTCCCAGTTGTAACTTGTTTTGGCAACCAGGGCTGTCCCACCCAGGCCTGCCTTTGGTTGCCACCTAAATCACACAGCAACAGACCCTTATAAGCCTTCCTGCCGGTGGTGGGCCCACAGGAAGACATAGTCATAAGAGTCTTCTGAATCACTCTTAGTCTGACCTGTCACCTAGGACCAGTTTGCCTTCAACGTGAGTGGAGCTGAGGATGTCAGTAGACCACAGGCCGTGGATTGGCCTGCGAGTGACATCACTGCGAGTGTTTTAATCCGGCTGCACATAGAGAATCACGACTGATCCCAACTCTATGAGTCCAGTTGTTTGGTACATGATTGAACGTTACTCACACACATCTGTTGATTGACATCACAACTTACGGCTGGTAACTGGCACCATCTATAAATGGTAAACATCAGTTGCGTCACACCATCTATTGTCTACATGCCCAACCATTATAACATTCACAAAGTCGAGTCATAACGCACATCGCCAAGACTGAGTCCTGGGGATTCAACATGTTGAATCGGCACGATTTCTGTTGGGACATTGTCAAGACTGAAAAATCTGGGTTGGGAACCACCGCACATCAAGCAGGTTTCCAGTTGAGTTGGGACGAGGTGAATCGCGTTTCTCTGTGCAGTCATCTTTAAAAGTATCAAAAATCAAACCTGACCTTTTTAAAAACCTGCAACAGCGACAGTTCCTGTTTGTTATTTTTGTTCAATAAAAATGGCTGCACCCAAAACGCCACTGTGATCCAATGACGAGGTGCATCACCTCCACAGAAGTCATGCAGTTTCATTTTCGTCCATTTGCTTAATCATTTTTGCTCGTTTTGGTGCTATTTTCTGGATTTTTCCCATTTCTTGATTATTTTCTTCATTTCTGCCTATTTTGGTCATTTGTACCCCAATTTGTAAGTTACTCATTTATTTTCTTCCTTTGTCTTGATTATTTTCAGTATTTGGCTAATTTTGGTAATTTTTGTACATTTTTGCTCACCTTGTTGCTTACGGTAGTATTTTATATTTTACTTGACTATCTAGGTCTTTTTAAAATTTAATTGATTGTGTTGTCCCCTCCTTGGATCGCCACCTAATCGTGGTGGAAGGGTTTGTGTGCCTGAGTGATCCTTGGAGCTATGTTGTCGGGGGCAATTCGCCCCTGGTAGGGTCTCCCAAGGCAAATTGGTCCTAGGTGACAGGTCAGAATAAGAGCGATTCAGAAGAACCTCATGACTATGTCTTCCCATGGGCCCGCCAACTGCAGGAAGGGTCGTAAGGGGCTGATGCTGTATGGTTGAGGTGGCAGCCGAAGGCGGGGGCCTCGGTGGTCCTAATCCCCGCTTGCCAAAACTAACTCCAACTGGGAGGAGACCTTGGGGCAGGCCCAGGACACCCCGGAGGAACTATGTCTCTCGGCTGGCCTTGGAACACCAGGGGGTCCTCCCAGAGGCCATAGAGGAGGTGGATGGGGCAGGGAAGTCTGAGCTTCTCTGCTTAGGCTGCTGCCCCAAGACCCTGACCAGGATAAGATGAAGATGATGGATGGGTACTTGATCATTTTTGCTCATTTTGGTGCTTATTTTGTGGATTTTTTCCCCATTTCTTGATATTTACTCCGCTATGTTCTTCCATTTTCTTGATTATTTTCAGTATTTTGTTAATTTTGGTTATTTTTTGTACATTTTTGCTCACTTTGTTGCTTAGTATTTTATATTTTACTTGACTACCTAGGTGTTTATTTTAATTTAATTGATTATTTTGTACATTTGTTCCTTTTCTCTTCCTACTCATTAAGCTGTGGTCAAATGTAATTTTGTAAAAGTAGATAGTATTATGTCAGCAGTAATGCCACCGCCTACATTGACACTCACCTGTGGGCGTGGTGTGGTGGTAACACTGTGATGTGGAAAGGGCTCTAACTGGTTCCAGCGGCCGGGGGTTGAGGTTAGGGTCAAGGGTTCCCAGGTGAGTCTATGTGCACAAATCAACAGGATGAAAGGGGACACAGACCCCAGTCTCCACAACCTTTGGCGTGGGTCCGTCTGACGTCCAGGCTGCTTTCCTTCACCGTCGCTAGTTGTCTCTGTGGTACCCAGAGGTAGATGGGGGTCCACAGAAGTAACAGTAGAGGTACTTTATAATTACAGTGACTCAAGTAGAAGTACCCATAAACATCAGTAACTGAGTACGAGTAAGATGTAAAACTTTAAATTTCATCACATGGGAATTTCATCCTTTTTGTTGATTTAATTGATTATTTTGTTTTTTTTTTTTTTGGTCTTTTTTAATATTTTTAATTTATTTTGCATTGACTTATTTTGTTCGTTATTGTGCTTTTGATGCCAACTCATTTTCTGTTAACTTTCTTTATTTTTTTGGGCATTTTTGCTCATTTTGTGGATTTTTGTTCAGTTTCTTGATAATTTTAGTTAATTTACTTGCACATTTTCTTCCTTGTTGCTCATTTTGTTCATATTGTTGATTCACTTGCTTTTCTTTTCTGCCCTTTGTCTGCCCTATCTCGTTGCTTATTTTGTTTATTCGTATTCTTATGTTTTATATTTTGTAATTTACCTGACTGTTTTACTCAAAATTTGTTCTTTTTTTTTGGCTCAATTAATTTTTTTGCTCATTTCATGGTCATTTTTTGATTATTCTTGCTAAGTTTTAATAACATTCTGATCACTTTGTTGCATGGTTTATTCATTTTGTTACTTTTCTTGATTATTTTGTTCATTTTTTTGGCATTTTATTTTTGTGTCCTCTGCTCTTTTTTACTCCTCCTTGAGTTGGGGCCAAATGGAACCGAGTAGAAATAAAGGGATTTTAACCATAAATGTAACTGAGAAAGTGCAACTACTGTTAGAAGTGCATTCAGTTTGGAGAAGCTACTCGAGTATATGTAAAGCAGTAAACCTGTGAGGGTCTTCTGTATGTGGAAGGTGGGGGCTGTGGGGGTACGCTGGGCTTTGAAACCAAATGACCAGGCATAGGCATACTTCATGCGTACACAAATACAAAGTCTCTTTTTCGACTACTTTAACTAAGTCCACACCTAGGATTTATTGAGCCTTCAGGCCACATGGATGACGAGCTGCTAAACGAGGTCTAATACATGATTCTGAACTTGTTCCCATCCGGCAGCCGAGCCTGTGTCAGAGTTCCGGCTGCTGGTTGGAGTCGTGTTCTTCACTGCTCTGAAAGCATGGGGAGGCTGTGCCACTTTAAGCCTCTGCTTCTTTACATTTTACCACCCCTCCCTTCCCTATTCGTCCTCGTGCTCAAAGAACTCGTGGCAGGCGATGGTTACCGCGGCGACGAGTGTCATGAACTCCTGGAAGTCGCACTCGGCGTCACCGTCGTGGTCCAGGCTCTCCATCAGGCTGTCCAACGAGGCCTGGTCTTTGACGTGCTGAGGGGAGGACAGGAGGGGTCACGTGAGGACAGAGGAGGTCAACCGTCCTCACACAAATTTTTACAAAGCACAGTGTACATGGCGGGACAGGGTGGTCCCTCATATCACACTGTAGGGTTAGAGTTAGGATGTACAGTACAGACCACTGACTCACCTGCAGGCAGAAGTATGCAGAGTACACAGTATACTCAAGTAAAAGCACTGCTACTTCATCATTTTAATGACTCCAGTAGAAGTACTTGAGTAAGAATAAAAGCTTGTCATAAAAAAAGACTACGCAGCAGTGAGTAACTTGATGTGGCTTGAACATTTTCTTGAGTATTTTGTTTTATTTTTCTTGATTATTGTGCTAGTTTTCTTGCTCAGGGTTGTTCATTTTCGCTCATTTTTTTGATTGTTTGGCTAATTTTTACTGACTTTGTTGATTATTTTGGCTCATTTTTCTACCTTTTATGGATTATTTTGTTATTGCTTATTCATTTTATTGATTATTTTGTTCATTTTTCTTAATTTTGTTGATTATTTTGCTAATTTATGTTAATTTAATTGGTCATTTTATTTCATTTTTGCCATTTAAATCGATTGTTTTGCTCATTTTCTACATTTATGGATTATTTTGCCACAGTTTACTCATTTCACTGGTTATTTAGTTCATTTTATACATTTTATGAATTATTTCGCAACTGCTTACTCATTTAATTGATTATTTTGTTTACTTTTGTTAATTAATTTGGCCATTTTGCTCATTTTTGCAAATTTTATTGCTTATGTAGTTCATTTTTGTCAATTAAATTGATTGTTTTGCTTATTTTCTACATTTTATGAATTGTTTTGCTACTGTTTACTCATTTTATTGATTATTTTGTTCATTTTTCTACATATTTTGGATTAGTTTGCTCATTTTTGCTCATTTTGTTGCTAATTCAGTTAATTTTTGCAATTTATGTTCACTGCTTTTCTCATTTTATACATTTTATGAATTATTTTGCCACTGTTTATGCATTTTATTGATTATTTTGTTCATTTTTATTAATTCTACTGATTATTTTGCTAATTTTTGCCCATTTTATTGCTTATTTAGTTCATTTTTGTCAACTAAATAGATTGTGTTGCTCATTTTATACATTTTATGGATTATTTTTGCTACCCTTTACTCATTTTATTGTGTATTTAGTTCATTTTTGTTAATTAACTTGGTTATTTTACTAATTTTTGCTAATTTTATTGCTTATTTAGTTCATTTTTGTCAATTAAATTGATTGTTTTGCTCATTTTCTACATTTTATGGATTATTTTGCTAATTTTATAGCTTATTTAGTTCAGTTTTGCCATTTAAATTGACTTTTTCTCATTTTCTACATTTTATGGATTATTTTGCTGCTGTTTACTCGTTTCATTGATTATTTTGTTCATTTTTATGAACTTTATTCATCATTTCACTGATGTTGCCACAATGAACAAACCAAACCCTGGGACTGACGCAGCCATAGTGAATCAAAGGAAGCACCTGTACATTATCTGCCAGTATGACTTCAAACATTGAACTCATGTGGAAATTGAAGTTGCAGTTCCTTTGACAGACACCAGGGGGCACTGATTCAAAAAACTTTATAAAAGCGCTGCATCCAGATGTTGACTCCATTTAGCTCAGAGGTCAGAACACGGATGTGTACTGGAAAACCGGCTCATTGGGAGAATAGACAACATCCCAACTCCATGCGTAACAGCTGTATGTGGCATTTTGTACACATGAACAGCTCATTAACATGCAATGAATAAAAAAAATGAATGTTAATATGAGTAAGAATGACTTAATATGAATCAAATCAGTGGTAGACATACTGAATCCTAAAGTCAGGTGTTTGGTGGGGTTGCTCTGATTCTGACTTGAGGAGTCATTCAGTTGAAATTTCCGACTAAGAACTCGGAAATTCAAAGTAAATGTTTAATCAGAGCGAACGAAATCTTGTAAAAAATCAACATAAATGAACCAAATAATCAAGAAAATGAAATCCATCAACAATGAGGTGCCTTCACACCTGTTACTCCGGTGCAGTGGTTCGATTGGACCCACAAGTTGCTACAATGTTTCAATTCTCAACTAGTTCCGTCCGCATTCACACCAGCGTTTTTGCAAACGAACCAACCACTATGAGTGTTGTATATACTCCCACTCATGTGGCGGCGCTGTTTACAAAATACTGTGTCTTAGGTGATGTAAGTGAGAGCTGATTGGCGCAGCGTTTATAAAGGGAAAAATCCAGCAGACAAAAGTATTAGATTAAGCTTTATATCGGAATAATGAATGGTACCATTTTACTTGTTTTTGTGGCAACTTATTATCATTTGTTTGTGTAAAAAGCACAAATACTGCTGTTGTTCCAGCATGGAAATCGTATTTGGGTCGAAAACACTGTGCGCTTCTTTTTAGCACAGAGAAGACGTATCGAAAGACTCTGACGTAGAGAAGTTTACTAGCTTCTTGAAATGTACGTCACAGCTTGCTACAGAAGCCTCCGTAGACCAAAAAGTGCTACACTACAGACAGTTGGACCGAATCGGGGCCGTGCAGCGTTCTCACCATCAGCGAAGCGCACTGGAGTTCGGATGGAGGCGTACCGAACCGTACCGTACCGAGACCACTTCTTTAGTCCAAACCAAAACAAACTGGTCCACTTTCACACCAGCCAAAACGAACAGAACTTGTAGACGTTCCGGACTCTGGTCCGCCTTCAGCAGACTAAATGCTCTAGGTGTGAAAGCAGCCTAAACTGCCTTTAGTGATATAATGACGCAGGATTTGTAAAGACTAAGGAGCTGTTTTTCATCTAAAGGAAACGGCTGCCTCTGTTCATCGGTGTCGTTGTTTGGCTTTAGTTCACTGTTAGTCGGACCTGGTGGCTTTAAAAGGAGCAGCGTATTCACAACACAACACAGTGGGTCATTGACAAACAATTCAAACTGACAAATGTCGTCTTCCATTTAATATTCTTCTCACGTTTCTGTACATTCCTTTGTCATTAACTAGTACCACATTTTTTGTCTAATTCAACCCATTCAAATGTCAAAACGTTCACCTTGGTCAGTAGTGTGCTGTTACTTTCTAGCCTTTATCATTTTTAAAATATTACACTTTTTTTGACAACATTTTTGCCCATGGAAAACAATGGAGAAATTTTTCAAAAGCCATATGTATGCAGTGTTGCCATGGTGTTCCATTTCACTCCCTGTGATCACATCATAATACTTTAAATTTCTGTACATCTTAGCTGAAATATCATTCAAACTTTAATCTGAAACCCTTGAACTTTTTGGGCAAATTCCACTCTTTTGAGTCAATCCCACACCACCTCTTCAGAGACTGAACATGTTCTCGTCTTAATTGTCAAAATGCTCGTTCTGCATTGACAACGGTTTCCTGTAGTTTTTTTTTTCTTTTTTTAACTCGATGTACCTGAAAATACAAAACGGTGTGAATTCTGAACATCCACCACATCAAGTGTTGCCGTGTTCAGGTTTTGCATCTCACCGACATCAAATCGGGCAGCTCATCCTGCAGCAGCTCCTTCAGCTCGCTCTTCTTCAGTTTGTGCTTGTCTCCTTCTCGTTCCGAGTATTTCTGAAAGACGGCAATGATGGTGGCCATCGAAGTCTCCAGGTCAGTCATGGTCGAGCGCTCTCACCTTTTCACCAAAACAGGAAAAATCAGCATCTAGCAGCTTTTTATGCTTAAACTCGTCGTAAGTGGATGAAGATGACTCGTATTTAGTTTGGACTGCCCTTTAAACAGACACAGTCACAGGTGGGATTGAATCCATGTCACATATTTAAAAAGACGAGCACATACTGTGAAAATGCACCTTTAATGGGTTTGTACTTAAGGTCTATTGTTTGAAATAAAAGGTGTAAAAATACCAACTCGTCCTCAGAGGTGGATGACGTGGAAAAAGATCAAATCTGAGAACCAGTCGTATTCCGGCTACAATGCATTAGTCTTAGAAAAGTGACTATTCTGTTTTCAACCAATCAGAAACAGTACTCAAGTAGAAGTACTCAAACATCAGTATTTGAGTAAAAGTAAAATAGTGTCTGGTAAAAAAAAAAAAAACTATGTAAAAATTGACTAACTTCTTAAAATGGAATTTATTACAGTCTAATATATTGATTTTTGTTCATTTTTGCTCATTTTGTAGATTTTTTTTGTCCAATTTCTTGATTATTTCCTTTTTTTCTGCTTGTTTCGGTCATTAATTCTTAACATGTTGCCTCATTTTAAAAGTGACTTCAGATCTTTTTTTTGTTCAGTTTTCTTTTGGTTCAATTTGTTGCTGAGTTCATTCAGATCTGACATTTTATGTGACTTTTTCATTTGAATTGATCTTTTTTTTATTGGTGGTCAAATGTAACCGAGTCCAGCTACTCTCAGAAGTACATTTATGTGAAAAAGCTACTCGAGTACATGTACTTGAGTACTGCCCACCTGTGGTTACGACACCCCCCGGTGAAATCAGAAAAAATACAAGAAGTCTAATCATCAGGTTCCTCATAGGTATTTAATTTAATCCGGATACATCTACATGGGACCTTTAAGACATAGAAGTTATAATTATATTTCTTTTAATGTGTATGTTCATATTAATAATGTCTTACCTTCGCTTCAATCCAGGCAGAAGGGCTGTGAGTTTCACTGAGGCTGAGGATGGATGGACAGCAGCTTTTATACTCATGCAGCTGTAGGAGGGGAGGGTCAGCTGGTCTGTCAATCAAACTGCTGACCAATCACGTCTGACCACCTCCTCTCACTCCACTGCAGCTCAACGTCACCTCCCCGTGTGGCCTAGTGTCCAGTTTTTATCTCTGACACGTCTTATTAAAGATGAACTTACACTGATGTGAGCAGGAGCGTTTTATTTTGAATAAAATGAACCAAATCATCAAGCCAATTCACAAAAACAATGCACACATAAATTAACAAAATAAACCGACAGAGAGCAGAAATGAAGAAAATAATCAAGGAAATTAACAAAATAAAGAAACTGAGCAAAAATGCTGAAGGAAATCAGCTGAAATGGACCAAATAGGCAACAAAATTAGCAATAGTCAAGGAAATGATCAAGTAAATTAACAAAAATGAACAAATTAAGTGACAACATGTGCAACAATGAAAAAAGAATTAAGTAAAATAACAATACCGGACAAATTAAGCAATGAAATAAGCAAAAATGTTGACATAAATGAAGAAAAATGAATAAAATGAGCAACAACATAAACAAAAATGAAAAAGAATCAAGTAAATTAACATAAATGAACAAATTAAGCGACAAAATGAGCAAAAATGTGGAAGGAAATTAACAAAAGGAGCAAAAATGAAGAAAATAATCAAGCATATTAACAAAACTGAACAAATTAAGCAACGAAATAAGCAAAAATGCAGAAATAAATGAACAAAACAAGCCAAAAGAGCAGAAATTAGGGAAACAATCAAGGGAATTAACAAAATTAAGAAAGTGAGCAAAAATGCTCAAGGAAATGAATGAAATGGACAAAATAAGCAACAATCTTAGCAAAAGATAAGAAAATAAGTAAATGAACAAAAATGAACAAATTAAGCGACAACATGAGAAAAATGTGGAATGTTTAATTACTCCTACATTTTTTTGTCCGATTCAAACCATTCAAACTTCACATTGTTCATCTTATTCAGGACATCGCTGATTTTGCTTTTCATATTTCTAAGTTTTATTAATTTTGAAACATTAAGCTTTTTTGACACATATTTTCCCCATAGAAAATGAATAGAGAACTGTAATGGAATGTGTGGTTACCATGGCAACGACTGCTTTGATTACTACTCCACTGAATAGTTTATTTATATATAAAAACTCCTCGGTGGCAAGGCCCCGGGGGTGGATGAGATCCGCCCGGAGTTTCTTAAGGCTCTGGATGTTGTGGGG
>JAQQAE010008136.1:0-15410 GCA_029823295.1 Pseudamia nigra | reverse complement strand
GGTGGGGACAATTTGAGCCTCCTGAAAAGTTGGTAGTGTTTTGTCCCTACCGTCCCTATGCAAACCTACGCCCTTGGATTATTTGCAGTAATATCTTAGTAACGAAGCAAAATGTTAAAGATGGACCACCACATTACTTATTAGAGGGTCCAAATAAAATGTTTGAGACCACTATGACCCATAAAAAACTTTATTCACTTAGTATTTTCAGAATCACATGTATCTGTGGGAGAAAAGCTTCTTGGAACCAGACGAACGGTTCCCCAGTGGCCACGTAGTGGTATTACAACCTAAAGTCACTTCCGCATTGGCCTCATTGACCCCGCATTGGCCCTTGCATGTAATGCTGAAAATATATAATAAAATAAAACCACTGAAGGTGTGTCCAAACCTTTGACTGGCAGTGCACGTCCAACGGCGTAAATCTTTATTCCGCAGAAAGTGCCGTTACAGTGACAGGAGTTGTTACTGCTGGTATTTGCAGCTCAGTATTCCAGAGTGGCTGTGTGTAAACGTCGGCCTTCCTGCTGCTGATAAACAGTTACAGTAGTGTTGTGTTTACAGTGAGTGCCTGTAGCTGACGGGACAGACGTGGACTCGCTGCTCCGCTCCAATTAAACACAGTCCGTCCATTCAGCAACAGCCGAGGACGCAGGCTGACCCTTAGGACACACACATACAAGCCTTTCTATCTCTGCAAAGACACAGAGCTGTACAATAGAGACTGACACTATTAGGCTCTATCGATGACTTTATATCCTTCACTTGGACGATACTTTTATTTACTTTCCCCACGTACTAATATGACATGTCCAAATTTGCTACATGCAGCATGTTTATGTGCACAATGAAAAAAATTCCAAGCACATTATGGCATCAGACCTGGATGACAGACAAAAATATTCTCACAATAAAAATGTTCATATCCACCTGTGCGGATTAATTATCTGAATAAATGTCAAACGTTGGGGAATGTTGAAGAAACAAGAGTATTTTTAATTTATTGTTGAAAGACGCAAAGAGACAAAATGATGTGGGGGCTGCAAAAAAAATGATGTAACAAATGAAAACAACATAAAAAAGAAATCAATTATGAATGTCGTGTAATTATGCTCAAATTAAAGTGACATGAAACACGCAAAAAGACAAAAGAACAATCTACCAAGATAAGTCAACAAAAGCAAATTCTTAACATTACAAAACTAATCCAAAGAATGAAATATGTATCACAATCAATCAGCATCAGGAAATATCATGGTATAAATATCTACATGACTGTAATAATAAATCATTCTATTACCTCCACCATCACGTTGGTTTGTCGGTTTATCCGTTAAATGTTGGAGGTGATCCAGGTCAGGAAGCAGGCTCTGATCAATTTCTCACTGTTTTTTTAACATTGTGCAATAGAGCCATTCATCAAAATCCATCCAGAAGTTTGTGTGTAATCCAACTAACAAAAGGAACAAACCAAGATCTAAAAAATGTCACTTGGTTTAATTATGCAAGTTCAACGGTAGGGCCTCCATTTTGCCATTTTTCTCCATTTACATCTGAATGAACTCATCCTTGGGGTTTTATTTCATCATTTTCATATTTGTCACAGTCAAACTAGACAAGATGACGACCCGATGCCGTTCAAACCGTGAGTTTTCATGAAACTATACGTTGAGGGCAGGGCCATGGATTTTGGGACCTCACCCAAGGGGCAACGACTGGGGCTGTTCAGTCAGGCCAATGCGGATGTAACTTTAAGTTGTAATTCCACCACTTGGCCACTGGGAAACTGATCGTCCGGCTCCAAGAAGCTTTGTTCCCCATAGAGATGCATGTGATTCCATCTTCAAATACTAAGCCAATAAATTTTTTTCATGGGTCATCATGGTCTCAAACGTTTTATTTGGACCCTCTAATAAGTAACATGATGATCCATCTTTAACTTTTTTCTCCGTTGTTAAGATATTACTGTAAAATAATCCAACAAATCGCTGCCGTGCTGGGGTTTAATTGACATGTCGCTGTAGCAGCAGCTCGCTAGTGAAGTCAGAACGATTTGTAGCTTCGTATCTTCTATTTATTCAATATGTTCATAGTTATACATGACATACACTCGACTGCAGCTGTGGGTAACTGTTTACACCAACAACACCTGGCATGAACACTTCATAAGCCCCGCTGCCATTTGTCCAAATATGGTTACATCCTGTTTTTGGCTCCAAGATACCGTCCAGGAAGTGACAACCTGATTGACCTCAAAACGACCCTTCAGAAACTAATGGATGACCTCACGGTCACTTTGTCCAGTTATATATACAATCTGTGTGTATAGCTCAACAGCTCTTCATCCAATCTGCACCAAACCTTACATGCAGGTTAAAGGTCCCATCCTGAACACAACCATATGTCAGTAATGTATCTCAGCTGTAGCGCTCCCTTATAAATAAGTAAAATGCTGTATCTCAGCTCCAGATGATCAGATCTGTCTCAAATTTCACATGTATAAAGAGAGTCCATGTCTGAAGACACGTGTACAACACCATTTAATACAAGTCACAGCGCCACCTGCTGGGAACAACAAGTCAGCCTCATGCCAGCGACCTCTTCCGACTCACATGAAATTTGCGGGGTGCGCTCTGCGGGTGACGTCCAGAGACCGCGCAGAGACCCCTGAGCCGCTGCCCGGACACGGTTGCGTGGGGGTGTGAGGGCCTGTCTAACACTGCTTGCAGCTTTAATTGTTTGGTGGATTTTTTTTTGTTCAATTTCTTTCTTAGATTGTTAATTTTCATGAATACAGTATACTACTTATTTTTACTTCTACTCATTGTTCAGGTCTTTTTGCTTCTCTTGTTCATTTTTGTTAACTTATTTGATTATGTTTGCTCATTGTATTGCAGACAAATAAACATGATCACGTAACCTTTTTGACTGGTGAAGAAATGACAGATTGGGTGAACAACAGCCTTGGCAGAGCTACGCGCTCTCCGAGTGTCCTCTAGTTATTTATACGTTTACAGCCAACATCTATGCAGCATTTCTCTTGTCTGACATGGGGTTGTGGCACTAAACTGACCTGCATCAGGACATTTTGGTCACGTGACTCAGTCCCGTTCACCAACACAAAGCAGTTACTGGCATATAAACCCGACTTTAAGCACTGACCAGAACCCCACCATCTCACACGATACCACAACTCATGGCGACACACTTCATGACGCGCGGCCATGACACCTGACTCTGACAGCTGCTACTGCAAACAACCTTTCTGCTTAACCCTTTCACACAAGAATTATTAGAAACTGAGGATATGACATTTCCAATAAGTACAACCTTGAAACTTACTCTGAACAAGGACTGTGGTTGAAAGTGATTAAATTATGTAAATCAGGGCAGTAGGTCAGTGAAATAGTCATAATTATACAGTACTTTATTTGAAAATGTGTGAAAGCAAAACTAGGAATGAACCAAGCAATAAAAGATGTTTTTTTTTTGCTGTTTTTGTTCATTTTTTAAAGCATTTCTTGATGGTTTGTTTTAGTTCTGCTCACTTTTCTTCTTTCTACATCTAATTTGGCTCATTTACTTTATTTTTTTAAATTTTCTTCTTTTTTGTTCCTTCCTTAGCAACTTCTTATTTGTTTTGTGTCCTTTTGTTGATTTTTGTTAATTTTCCTTCTTTTTGCATCATATTGAGTTCATTTTCTTGACGGGCTTGTTCATGTTGCATCTTGTTTTGTTCATTTGTCTCCTGATTTGGTTGACTTTTATTTACTTTCCTTACCACTGCGTACCCTCGGCTCCTTACGCCATTTCTTTTTCTTGATTATTTTGTTCATTTTAAGTCAAAATGCTCACTGTATTATTGTGTTGTCATTGGCCTTAATTAATCACTATAAATTTTATGTCACCTTGTTACTGTCAGTTTACCTTTGTTGGGCAGTGTAGTGGAGACCATGTGTGAAAGGGTTAAAAAAAATGACTGTGCAAAAAATAAGTTAAAAAACAACACAGTGGAAAGCTGTCAATCATGTTTAAGAAATATCATTTATACTGAGATAAAATTTGAAAATGTAAATTGTGATATTTGTCTTGTTCCCGGGCTCTGTTTATGTGCACGCCACATAAAACTAGCGTTTTCTCCTCCATAAGATTTTACATTATGATTCAATATAGTGTAAAGTGAAAAACATTCATCATTATTGTGATACATGTAACATATTGTGATATTTAACGTCTATTTATCATGCTACTATTTTCATTTTGTCCTTATAAAACTTTTGCTCATTTGCTTTCAAGCTGCAAATTCAAATTCAACATTTTTTAAAATCACTAAATCTAAAAGTCGCATTTGGACATAATTTTTTTGTGTCTTTTATAAGGTTTTTGTCATTTTTACGTTGCTTGTGATTTGATATCTATTTTGCTTTCTTTTTTTTTTTTTTTACATATCGTCATGTCATATTTCATGTTTTTTGAATACGTTATATCGTTTTTGTCTTTTGGCGTCTTTCACATATTTTTACATCTTGTATATGATTTTCTTTTTAATCTTTTTTGGGTGTTTTATATTGCATTTCATCGTTTTATATGTTTGTATGTGACTTTGCATTGTTTTCATCATTTTGAGTACTGAGTCACATACTTTTTTTCTGTTGTCATCCTATGGTGCCTTTTACGTTGATTTCGTGGTGAAGGGAGGTTTATTTTGCACCATTTACATGACTGTTCTCTTTTACTGGTACATCTGCGTCTGTTGCATCTCTGTCATCCTTTTGTATCTGTTACTGTCTCTTGTTTTTTATATCTTCATCACTGTTTCCATCTTTTGAGTCATTGGTTTTTGCATCCTTTAAATTGAAATTTATCTTTTTGCCCCGTATGTATTTTTGTATGTTTTCATCATTTGCTGTCTTCTATGTACCTTAATCCTTAAAGTCATATTTTCTACTTTCTGTCATTTTCACCTTTGTTCTTCATTTTCCTGATTATTTTGATCGTTTTATGTTCATTACTGTTCATTTTGTGGATCCTTTTCTTAATTTATGTTCACTTAATTGATTATTTTGTTTATTAACTGCTTATTTCTAGTAGCTTTCTTATCAAACACTGTTCAATTTAATTTATTGTGTGCATAATTTATTCCCTAGCTTGATTATGTTGTTATTTTTGGATGTTTTGGTCACTTTCTAGGGTTTTTATTCATTTTTGTGGGCTATTGTCTTTATTGTAGTTTATTTTGTTGAATATTTTGTCCATTTATGCTAATTTTCTTTATGATTTTGTTCATTTTTGCTATTTTGGTTGATAATTTTGTTCAATTTTGGTTATTTTTGTTTTTAATATTTTACTAAGTACCTTGATGATTCAGTTAATTTTGATTCATGTAAATTATTTTGTTCAATTTTTTTGTTCACTTTGTGGACATTTTGATCATTTTTCTTAATTATTTGTTCATTGTTTGGACTAATTGGTTTATGCTTAAAATGTTAGTTCTTTAATGGTTCAGTTTATTCGTTTAGATTTTAATGTATTACATTTTTTCACTTTGTTCATTATTTTGTTCAGCCTTTGCTCTTTTTTTGGTTCATTTTCTTTATTATTTTATGAATTTTATCTTTATCTGCTCATTCTGTGGATTCATTTCTTCATTCTGCATATTCATTTGGCCACTTGTTTGCTTCCTTTTATTAGTTGTGTTAATTTTTAAAAATTATTTAACCATTGTCTTGTTTATTTTGTTAATTCTTATTTATCTGTATTTTTGGATATTTTATCCATTCATTTCTGTTAGTTTTGTGTATTACTCTTGGCAATGTGCCACTGTGTTGATTATTTTGTCTGTTTATTAATTTAATTTAGAATTTCTCATTTTACTATGTTTTGTGGTTTTCATCTGCCGTCCTCTTTTATTGGCTTTAAACATTTGCGTCTTTTAAGTCATTTTCACCTTCTTGTATCGCTCATCTTTCACGTTGCACATCTCTTTTACATCCTTTTTGCATCTTGCATATTTTGGGTCTTTTTGCATCCTATTTTTTTTTTATCTTGTTGCATCTTTATTAATAAATTAAAGTCTGGTTTCTTCAACTTTCACTCGGGACCTAAAGTCAGGCTGCAATAAAATGAGATTAATTGTGATAATTATGGACAGTGACTGGTATTCATAGTCATCGTCCAGCTCCTCTGGTCCATATGGAGACAGTGAGTGATGCTGTGCTTGACCCGTCCACTAAATACCGTAAAACCCCCGTTACACACCTACTACAGTACGTTCCCCCTCCGTCTCCGGTAGACCTTTGACATGTTTACCACCCTCCAGCCCCGTCTCTGTCCCCGGCTCACACACACACTCAGGGTCCGGTACTCACGCCCTTGGTCTGGGGAAGCCCATGGATAACAGCACGTCCAGGTTGGAGCCACATTTCACGGAGCCCAGGCGGTTCTGTCGGAGCCTCCGAGGGAGAATTTTGCTGTAGAGGTCCTCTTTGGCAGCCATTGTACAAGCCCGATACGGTCCACGACTACCGGTCCTCCTCCTCCATGAGCCTCCGCTGGGTCCGCGTGAGTGGAGGCAGCGGCAGG
The DNA here is from genome assembly GCA_029823295.1 of Pseudamia nigra. Lineage (NCBI taxonomy): Eukaryota > Metazoa > Chordata > Actinopteri > Kurtiformes > Apogonidae > Pseudamia > Pseudamia nigra. Next base: position 8,828 of record JAQQAE010008136.1, on the reverse strand, counting down.
AGCACTGAGCGCAGCAGCGCTGCACCGCCACGGACGGCAGCGGGCCCGCCCCCGTGGCCACGCCCCCGGAGGAATCAGCCAATCATATACTCCGCCCACATGAGGACTCAGCCAATCGGATCAGATCACTGTTTGCAGCACAGAGAGGGAACGTAAAGACAGGAGGACACGCCCCTAAAATTTAATTTTTTGACAATTGTTCATTTTCTCAGTTGGATAATTTTCTTTAATATTGTATTCACGTTATGTTGTTTTGTGGTTTTTCTTTTCTTCAATGCATTGATTATTTTGTTAATTTTTTTTATCATTTTGTCGCTTATTTTGTTTAGATTTTCTTCATTTGTTTTATTTCCTTGATAATCCAGTACATTTTTAATGTATATTTAGCCTATTTTTTGTTCCCATTGTGGATATTTTCTTCATATTTTGTTCATAATTTTGAACATTTTTTATTTTTCTTAATTTTCATGATTATTTTAATTTTTTTTTTGTTCTTTGTTCATTTTTGTGGATTTCTTTCATTTGCTTCCTCGACTTATTATTTTGTTTATTTTTGACAATTTATTTCATTTTATCCATTTATTGTTTGCTTTTTTATTGTCTTGATTATGTTATTAATTTTTGTACATTTCTTTGGATATTTTTTGGAAGTTTCTTAGGTTTTTATACATTTTTATTTTTGTTCATTCTGTGGATTATTTTCTTCATTTTTGTTTAGCTTCCGGATTATATTGTTTTTTTGTTGATTCTCTTGACAATTTAGTTTCCTTTTGGTATTTTTGTTGTTTGTTCAGTTTTGGTCACCGTGTTATTTTCTTTAGCGGTTCTTAATTTTTGTTAATGTTCTTGATTACTTTGTTCTTTTCTTGATATTTTATCAGTTTATCATGTGTGATTTTTGTTCACTTTGTTCAATTCCTCAATTATTTTGTTCTGTTTTTGCTTTTTTAAATTTATTTTTGCTGTATTTTACGATATTTCCTTCATTATTTTAGTTTTTGTTCATTCTTTTTTAATTTTAATTTTCATTCACTGAATGTTTTTCATCTTCTTGATTATTTTGATCAGAATTATAATCATAAATATTTATTAATAATCAGTGGGGAAATTCATGATTCTCCCACAAGACTGCCCTTTGAAGGGGTGAGGGGTGACAGTAGGTAAGAAGAGTAAAATAACTACAGTTTCCAGAACTGAGTTCCCAATTATGGGTACACAGAAAAAAAACCTCAGCAAACATTTAGCATATACAGTAGTTGCATCACGACATTCATTTACAAAGTTTTACAGAGGGCGTTGGTAATTGTGTGTTTAATACATGTCCTCGGATACTTGTATGCGTTATAAGGCCAACGAGTCTTCGAGACCTGCCCCAAGCAAGTGCGTCTCAGTTGATAACACCACGGCAGTTGCCATGGGAGCACGACCTTCGAAGCAGTTCATCTCGTATCCTCCAGGAGGCTGTGAGGAGCGGGGGGGGGGGGCACTCCACATCATTGCTCTCAGGGGTATTTGCAGCGGCTTGGTCGATGCCAGCAGTGTAAGGAGCCAAAATACAAGATAATATGCATTCTTTCCTTCGGGGGGCAGATAAGTGATTCCCCCTCCGTGAATCCATCTGATCCAATTGTCCAAGTTGTGTGTTTCTGGCCCTCACGTGCTGTCCAGCGCCTTGTAGAGCCATAAGCAACTCCGTGTTGGTAACCATCCACGTCAGAAATCGTCCCGAGCTGAGCTGCGATGGACCTACCCACCTGATCAATCATCACGGGCAACTTCGTAATCGAATGAAACACCAGGAAAACGCCCAATCAGCAGAAGTCCCGTTATCATTCACAGCTTATCATCTTTTACATTTAAGAAATTTTTGAGTTTGGTCCCAAGGAGTCATCAAACTTCTGTTCTTGAGACAAAACATTTTAGGAAAAAGTCTGTTTTGTTCTCTTACCATTTATTTATAATACATTTCAGAAATATTAAAATCCCATATGGTGTTTTATTTAAAACATAAAATATAATATCACTAAATACATAAACAATTTATATATACTGCTACTGTTACTAATCAGAACAATTGTAAAATGTGTAAATTCAAAGGACATTTATTCATGTTTCAATACAGTAAAAAAAAAAAAAAAATCAAATCAAATGAATTATGCCAGCACTTGCACAATAAAAGAACATTCAATTTGTCATAAAACAATGAGTAATTCCAAATATTAGCTTAGCTTCTCTAACTGTTACCTCAGGTATCTGATCACCTTTTAAACAACAATAAAAATCATATATATGGCTGATTAACACGTGATGAAGAGTGCTGTTATCTTATGAGCAATAGTCAGTTTTAATTAACTGAATTTCACTGTTTCTGCGACAGAACAACTGCATCATTAGCATCACGACCTGATTTGATGAATGCAACCGTTACAAAATCCGTAAGAAAAATGTTTTTAGAAAATAATCCAACTCTTAATCAACTTTTCTGCTTATCCGGTACAGTAAGACCATAAGCATTGGACTTCTGAAATGATAAAATGTAAAAAAATACATTTTGCTTTTAAAACTGCACTACGAGTCCCGTGGAGATTTACATGAAATGTCCTGAGTGGAAATGAGCCGAAAAGACAAACTCCTGAAGACATAGCGACATCTAGTGGATGTTAGAGATGTTTTAACACCATAGTGACTTGAAACCACTCTGGAGTACCGCTACACAAAAAGAGTGCTCAAGTAAAGTCCTGCTGCATTATAATTATGACTCAAGGAGAAGTACTTTTGAATACAAGTATCTAATTAAAAAACTACTCAAGTTGTGAGTAGCTTAATAAGATGGATTTATTAGTGCAGAATATATTACATTCAAACATGTATGTTGTGTTCATTTTGTTGGTTATTTTGACCATGTCTTCAACTTACTTTATTTATTTGACCACGGTCGTTGCTTGTTTTGTTCACTTACTTAATTTTGTTCATTGCTGTTCACTTCCTTGATTATTTTGCTCATTTTGTTGGCAATTAGATTTTTTTGCTCAATTTCTGAATTATTTTGTTAATTTGTGCTTGTTCCATTTTATATTTTAGAATTTATTAGATTATTTTGTTCATTTTATGTTCATTTTGTAGTTTTGCTTTGTTTTTTTTTTTTTTTTTGCTCATTTTGGTCAGCATTTACTGACCATTGCTGTACATTTTTGCTCATTTTGTTGCTTAATTTCTTAATTTGCTGTACTATTTTTGCTCATTGTGTACAATTGATCTTTTTCTTGTACATTTCAAGCTTTTTTTTTTTTTACTCCTAGTTGCGCAGGTGTGGTCAAATGGATCTGAGCAGAAATACAGATTTTCATCACAAAAGGAAGAGTATTCTGCAAAAAGTCACTACTCTCAGAAGGACATTTTTTTTTGTGGAAAAAGAAAATCCAGTATGTGTCACAGGAGTAAATATACTTGAGTACGACCCACCTCTGCTTAAAATGTGCTCCACCAAACAGACAAGAAGACAATAGAGAGAAAACAGATACTGACAGATTTGGCATCTTCTCACTAAATTTTAAGCAATACAAGTCTTCAGCCTCACATACTGTGTAGCAGATAGGAACATCTTGGGATACAGACATTATTTGGTCCATTTGTTAAAGCTTTACACAAACTATCCACAGAGTCAGGTCCGCATCGAAGCCCTGATAAGTTTAAATTCATGGCTTTCTCATATTGTCATGATTCTTGTTGTCGCTACGCAAAAAAATCCTATGAAATGAAACGTGTGCATGTAACGTCCTGACTGACGCGTAGTGTGGTCAGTGTTGGCTGCCCACCGTGCTGGCAGATGGGTTGTACGGAGCGATGACACAGAAGACACAGCCCGCCTCCTGGAAAGCCTGTCTCATGGCCACCTGGGGGACGCAAACAAGACGGCGTCACACACTAGGACATACACTGGTCCAATACGGTTACCAGCACGATTACTGGCAAAAACATGACCGTTTTAAATGCACAGCCTCACATCCATCTCTTGGCTTGGTTCATTTTCTATCATGATTTTCTTGGTATGGTGTGGTATTGTTACAGGCAAGGGACAAAAATCAAGGAAACGCGCAAAAATAAACAATATGATCAAGAAAATGTGCAAAAAAAGAACAAAATAATCAAGGACCTTACTAGAAATAAATACAATATTAATAAAATCAACAAAAAGGAAGAAAAAAGTGAGTAAAAATGATAAAAATAATCAAGAAAATGACTGAAAATAAAACAGGATACTCAATAAAAAAAAAAAGAAAATTATCTAGAAAATTGCAAAAATGAACTAAATAATCACACAAACAAAGTAAACTAACCAAGAAAATCCAATAAAATAATAAAATAACCAGGAAAATGAGAAAAAAAGGAAAAAAAATAGTCATGAAGGTGATCAAAATGAAGAAAAATGAGCAAGAACATGGTAAAACAAACAAAATCAGCAAAAACAAGCAGACAGTGAGCAATATCCCCCACCTCCCTGGCAAAATTTAAAGAGGGACCAACTTCACGTCGTGGAAGATCAACTGCAAAGAGCACACACCTCCACTGAGCCTGTTATTTTTTGACCAGCAACAAAAACTGAACAATGAGTAGATGTAAAACTAAGTAGTATATTTATGAAAATTAACAAAGAAAGAAAGAAAGAAATTGAAGGGAAAAAAAATCCACAAACAAATTAAAGCTAGAAGCAGCATTGAATAGGTTGTGGCACCCTCGCATGACGACAACCAGGCAGCGGCTGAGGGGTCTCTCCGTTATCGTCCGCTGAACGTCACCTGCAGAACGCACCCCACAAACTTCAAATCAATCAGATGAGGTCAGTGGCACCGGGATGATGACCTGTTACCAGTAGGTGGCGCTGTGGCTTATATTAACTGTTGTACATGTGTGTTCAGACATGGACTCTTATCATACAACCCTTGGCAAAAGTTATGGAATCACCAGTCTTGGAGGGTGTTCAGTCAGTTGTTTAACTTTGTAGAAAAAAAGCAGATCACAGGCATGTCACAAAACTAAAGTCATTTAAAATAGCAACTTTCTGGCTTTAAGAAACACTAAAAGAAATCCAGAAAAAAAACTGTGGTAGTCAATAACAATTGCTTTTTAAGATCAAGCAGAGAGAAAAAAAATTAAGGAATCACCCAATAAATTTCCATTTCCAAAACTAACACCTGCATCAGATTAAATCTGCTCATTAGTCTGCAGTTAAAAAGGAGAAGCTCACACCTTGGAGGCTGTTGCAGCAAAGAGGATTCTCAAACTTCTTAAAGAAGGTAAATCCTCATGGAATGTTGCAAAAGATGTTGGTTGTTCACAGTCAGCTGTATCTAAAATCTGGACCACTGGTGTCAAACTTGTGCCATGGAGGGCTGAGACCCTTCAGGTTTTCTCCCCAACCACTCACTAAAGCAGGAGATCTCACTGATTAGCTCCTCTCCTCAATTTGAAGGAGTGATGATCAGTGAAATCGCCTGCTTTAGTGACTGGTTGGAGAGAAAACCTGCAGGGTCTCGGCCTCCACGGCACGAGTTTGACACCCCTGATCTAGACCAAGTACAAACAACATGGGAAGGTTGTGAAAGGCAAGCATACTGGTCGACCAAGGAAGACATTAAAGCAACAAGACAGAAAACTTGAAGCAATATGTCTTGAAAACAGAAAATGCACAGCAAAACAAATGAGGAACAAATGTGCGGAAACTGGAGTCAACGTCTGTGACTGAACTGTAAGAAACCGCCTAAAGGAAATGGGATTAACATCCAGAAAAGAGAAACAAAAGCCATCATTAACAGCTAAACTGAAAAAACAAGGTTACAATGGGCTAAAGAAAAGCAATTGTGGACTGTGGATGAAAGTCATACTCAGTGATGAATCGCAAATCTGCATTGGTCAAGGTGATGATGCTGGATCTTTTGTTTGGTGCCATTCAATGAGATTTATGAAGATGACGCCTGAAGAAAACATGCACATTTCCACAGTGATTGATGACATGGGGCTGCATGTCAGGTAAAGGCACTGGGGAGGTGGCAGTCATTACATCTTCAATAAATGCACAAGTTTACCTTGACATTTTGGACACTTTTCTTATCCCATCAGTTGAAAGGATGTCTGGGGATGATGACATCATTTTTCAAGGGGATAATGCATCCTGCCATAGAGCAAAAACTGTGAAAACTTTCCTTGAAGGAAGACACATAAGCTGAATGTCATGGCCTGCAAATAGTCCAGATCTTAATCCAATTGAAAATCTGTGGTGGAAATTGAAGAAAATGGTCCATGACAAGGCTCCAACCTGCAAAGATGATCTGGCAACAACAATCAGAGAAAGTTGGAGCCAGATTGATGAAGAGTAGTGTTTGTCACTGGTTAAGTCCATGCCTCAGAGACGCAGCTGTTCAAAAAGCCACAGGTGGTGCAATAAAGAACGAGTGGTGTGTTGTGCTTTTTTTGTTCGTTTGCTTTTCATGATTCCATAATTTTTTTCCTCAGAACTGAGTGATTCCATTTTTTTTTCTGCTTGATCTAAAAAAAGCAGTTGTTATTGACAACCACAATTTTTTTTCTGGATTTCTTTTAGTGTTTCTTAAAACCAGAAAGTTGCCACTTTAAATTACTTTAGTTTGGTGACATGCCTGTGATCTGCTTTTTTTTTTTACAAAATTAAACAACTGACTGAACATCCTCAAAGACTGGTGATTCCATAATTTTTGCCAGGGGTTGTACATTTGAAATTTGAGACGGATCTGATCATCTGGAGCTGAGATACAGAATTTTACTCATTTATAGGTGGCATTTTAACTGGGATACATTATTGTCATACTGTTGTATTCAGGGTCCTTTAACCTACAGGAAAAGTTTATAACTGAGACACATGATTGGCATACGGTTGTGTTCAGGGACCTTCATCCTACATGTAAAGTTTGGTGCTGATTGGATGAAGAACTGATGAGTTACAACTGGTTATTTATAACAAGGCCCAAAATGCCAAATGATTGCCAAAATGAAAGAAGGTGCCCCGAGAGAATGCAGTTGTGGACCACTCTGCAACATTTTATCCAAATCAGATGAAAACTGTAGAGGATATGGCTCCGGACGGACAGATCTCAACGCTGTATCCCCCGCCGACTTCTTCCGTTGTCGACCAGGGGATAATAAGCAACAAAATGAGCAACAACATACAAAACAATCAAAAAAAATGCAGCACAATTAACAAAATCACACCCAAAATGAACAAAATAGTTCAAGCGAGGAAATGAACGAAACTGGAAAAAAAAAACAAAATAACAAAGAAAATGAATTAAATAAAATGTACAAAAATATTAAATAATGAACAAAAAGTACCCCAACAACTGTATTATTTTAGTCTGTTTTTTTCCATTATGTTTTATTAAATTTAAAAAATTTTTGGGTGGGGACAAACGCACATTTGACAAATATCAAGGGGGAAGAATTGCCCCTATCCCCCCTGAAATCTACTCCAATGGCTATAGGTCCCTCTTTTACATGTTATCATTGCTACAGACATGCTCTATAGTGCCACCAACCTGATTTTTACTACCGTATTTTCCGGGTGATAAGGCACTCCGGAATGTTAGTCGCACGAGCCAAAAATGCATAATGAACAAGAAAAAAATGTGTATTAGTCGCTCTGCAGAACAGGTCGCATTTGTTCGGGGGCCGCGCTTGATGCCAGAAGGGAGAGCTCGCGGCTCACCTCCCCACCTCCCCGGGTAAGTGACGGTACCGACACATTCGGTGTTAAGCTGATGGCAGGTATGGTTGTTACTGGTAATGTCTACATTTTAAATTAAGTCTACGTGAGGAAAACCCTTACTCATCCCTTACTTCTGCTGCATAGTCCTAGGCTGCTGGAGGACAGTGAGGCACTGAGCTTTGCTTTCAACCTCTTGTTATCTCCCTTTTAACGCTTCCTTTACCTCTATTAACCCCTCGTTACCGAATGTGTCGCCGGCGACACACCCGCACCCCACCCACACAGCGAGGCAGGGAGTGTGCCACTGGCGGGCTACCGCCTCCAGCGTCAATCACCCGGCCACCAGCGAACCGCTCCAGGGACATTGCCCGGCGGTGGAGTCCGACTGGGGCGGGACACACGCCAAACGGCAACTCAGGCGTACCAAGGGAAGCCCAGGGAGGACAGAATCTTCGCGTGGAGCAGAGGGGCAAAAGCTTTCTTGATCTTGATTTTCAGTATGGATACAGACCATGATAGCCTGGCCTCTGCGGGAGGTTTCTGTCCTCCCTGAGCACGCCCCAGGACACCCGCGCCACCGCCCGACATGTGTCTCGCTCCAGTCAACCACTCCACACTCAACACAGTCCCCAGAGCGGGTCGCTGGCAGCCGGGCGGCCAGGCGCCTGACGCCAGAAGCGTGAGCCCGCCAGCCGCACCACCCCCACCCCGCCGAACGTTCGACACGCAGATGTGTCGGCACCAACACGCTCAGTGGAAAAGGGTTAACGCTCCCCCTTTCTCTCTCCTCTTCTCCCTTCTTCATCTCTTCTTCTCTCTCCAGCCTGCTTGTCTCCCCTCATCTCTCACCTCTCCAGTCACCTCTCATTGTCTTATTTTCTATCTTGCAATACTGTGATATTAACTTGCGTCTTCCCTGTAGTTTTGTGCTTCCTTCCTCTGTCCCAGGTCTTTAGGTCGCTAGGTCTCCTGATGTCCTTGCTGTGCGTTTGCTGGTTCTGGACCAGTGCATTGTCTGTGGACGTCACCCAGTGTCTGTGTTGTTTGTTGTTCTAGCTCTACTCTTTTCTTTTGTCTCTCCTCTGTCCACTAA
>JAQQAE010008135.1:0-11037 GCA_029823295.1 Pseudamia nigra | reverse complement strand
GCTTATTTTGTTAATTTTTCCAATTTTGTGATTTTTTTTGTAATTTTGCTAATTTTGTTGCTAAGATTATTAGAAAGCGTAAACAGTATTGTATAAAACAGCTACACATTGACTTGAACAAACTACTCAAGTACATGTATAGGAGTAAATGTACTTTATTGTGAAGTGCCTAGAGATACAGTAATCTTCGATTCTGACTGTCGCCGTATAAATAAAACTGAATTGAATCGAATACCCACCTCTGAGGGTGGTGCATCATGGGAATGTATGCGCGTACTGTCTCTTTAACAGAATTTTGGTCGAGCAAACTGTTAAACGAACAGATGAGGGGTTCGTGGGTCGAGGGCACACGGCTTATTAAAGACACAAACAAATGTTTCTGAGAAAAAGGAAATGAGTAAAGGTCAAGGTCTTAACGTTTCTTCTTTCACTGTACTTGGATCATGAGTCAAAATAAAAACAACGCTGAAGTTAGAAAAAAAGATGAGTTGGACACACAAATGGAAACACAAACGGAGCTGTGAATGTGGACGTCCTTCAGTGTGGACCTGGAAGCCTGTAATTACCTGGTTTGGAGGAGCTCCAGCTTACTACGCCGCCTGAGACGTCTACGTGATTTTCCATATTTATTTCTGAGCAGAGATTGCACACAGGCCTACAGCATTTCCGTCAAACTCATGGTGCGCCACATTCGGGCTTTTTGGCACTTCTAATCTGGACAGAGCGGCTCTTAAACCTGTTGTCCATAAACTTCCTTAATTCCAGCATTATGAAAGGAATGAGTACACTCCTAATCGGTGCGTTCTAATAATACGAAAGAGTCCAGTCTGCAACAGAAAAAAGGGGCTTTAACTGGTCGTGTGCGGAAGGTGTTAGTGCAGAAGACTGGGTTTCCTGCTTTGTTGTGCCAGTGCTGGGATTCTGCACAGAGCAGGCTGGCCGGGTGCAGCCCCTCCCTGCCGGGTGGTGGGCTGCCCCGTGAATGCAGCCTTTGTCCCCCGACGCAGCCCCCCCATTCCTCTACTGCCCAGGCCCTAGCGTATGCTGCACCAAAGCACAGCTCTGAACCTTTAACCCCTCCGCTTCAGGCTGGGTCAGCACTCATTGTTTACGGCGGGAGCACGTTGCCCACGGGCGTCTCAGAATGAAGGGTAGGGGCATGGAATAATAACAAATGTTTGCTTTTGGGGAGGCTGTTTAGGGTCGTAAGTGTATTTCTGAAGACTGTTCCATGATGATTTCAAAGTCCCATAAAAACACAACTGAGCTGGTCCGCATGTGTCTTTTTTATCGTTATTAATTAAATATACCAATGAAAATTTCAATTTAAATAACACTGACTTCAATCTTACCTGAAAGCAGAAAAAAAAACATTTAAGGATCAATCAAAGAAAAATAGAAATGGTGCATCCCATTTATTTGGGATTGAACTCTGGCATTACATCACTGCTTGTTCACAGAGAAGCGAACTTATAGATTTCGAGAGAAGAAAAGCAATTTGACGTTGGGGAACGCGCATCACAGCTGACTCCAGAGAAAGTGTCAAAGCACTTAAAACTGGAATCATTTCTTAAACACAAAACAGATGTTTGTTTGGAACCAGTGTGGGAGTGAAGTAACTGAGCTGAGCACATTCCAAACAAATGTGTATTCTACATGGTGACGAGATATTTTGCACAAACGAATACAGCAGAAATTAGTGGTGTCCAAGCGTCGGCCATGTTGAATTGTTAAGTTGGGTCGTTCAGTCTTTCCAGTTCTGACTTCAGGTGGTTCTGTAGTTGAAATTTCGGACTTGGAACTCATAATGATGGCTTCCAACTACAACTGGAAGTCACGGTAGTTCAGGTAGGGTTGGTAGGGCTGCGCACGTTGGTAAAAATCATACTGTGATTATTTTGGACAATACTGTGGTTTGAGTTTACTTAATATACACATACTACTCAGTTAGTAATGTCAAGTTAAACCTACAAACTAGCATTAAAAAAAAAACAAAAAAAAAACGTATTTCTCAGACTAGAAGGCGCACTTAAAATCCTTTAATTTTCTCAAAAATCGAAGGTGCGCCTTATATATGGATTTTTCCTGGTTTGTGCTTACGGTAAAATCGGTTCGAAGCAGTATGTTGTACACGGCGCTCAAAAATCTGTCAAAATGCCTTAGTACGACTTTTTGTTATTGAATAAATGTTTAATTTATAATATTTTTAATTTTTAATAAAGTCAGACTTATCTAAGTTTTGTGTTGCGTAATGCGCCTTATGCATGGAAAAAAACCAGAAGTGGATCATTTTTTGAGGGTGCGCCTTATAATCCGGTGCGCCTTATAGTGCAGAAAATACGGTACACAAAAACTTCTGTCACCAGAAATGGAGGTTGTGTTGTTTTTAAAAACAGATCACTGAAAATCTCCTAAATCTGAACATCTAAACTGTGATTATATGACATTCCTTTGTGATTATGTAACTACGCAGGCTGATACTAGGATTTTGATTATAACTGGATCAAATTTGCACCTAATTTATGGCTAATCTGTGACTCGTCTTATCTCGGGGGTGGGGGGGTCAACACACTGACTCTAGCGAGGGCCTCGACATTTTTGCAGCCACCTTCGGCTCTTCTAAACCCATTTGGATGGACGGGGTGAAGTTAGGGCAGAGGTCGGCGACCTGTGGATCCCAGGCCACATGAGGCTCTCTAGCCCCTCCCCGCTGGCTTCGGTGATGGAAGTAAGATATTATAATAAATTAAAATGAACAAAATGATGAGATGAAAATATGGACTAGATAATGAACAAATAATAAGAAAAAAAAATGAAGACAAACCACAAAATAAACAATATAATCCAATAAATGAACCAAACCAAGAAAATGAACCAGCAAAAATGATGAAGATGGTTAAAAGAAATCTGAACAAAATAATCCACAGCATAAAACACAATGAGGGAACTGAGAAAAAAATTACAAAAATGACTAAAATAATAAACCAACTTGATGAAAAATGAATAAGAAAATGAACAAAATAGTCAAGTAACTAAAGAAAAACCACAAATTAAGAAAGAATAATCAAAATATTGATTCATATATTCCACATTTAACAATAATTAACTAAAACAATCACACAAAAAAAACAAAATGCTCAAAAAATGAAAAAAAAAAAACTGAATCAGCTGTGAAATGAACAAAACTGATCAAAACGGAACAAAATAATCAATAAAATGGTGAAAATGATAATGTACACATATACAAAAAAGTGAAAGCAGTCCACAAAATAAAAGCAAGTTAATAAACAAAATGAACACAAATGACCAAAATAATGAATAAAGTGAAAACATGAGTTTCCTCCTTAAATTCCCTAATGCACGTCATATTGACAAAAGGAAAAAAAAAAAAACCACAGAGCACAAGTTCAGCATCTTTCACTATGACTTAAGATCACATTAATAATGACGCTGATTCGTTACTGGAATATGTGGAAAGAGAACCGCAACAATGCCTTTGGAGGTTTAGTTCCAAAATCTCAACAAAAAACCCAAACGGGCCCGGGTCTCACCTGGCACCATGTACCGGCCGGGCGAGTTCTGGAAGTCGCTGACGTGTAGTCCGTCGCGGAGCCAGCGGATCTGAACGGGATCGGGAGGCCCGACGGCGTCGCAGGACAGGGCGAAGGGCGTGTTCTCCGTGACGTTCCTGTCCTGCGGCTGCTGGATGAACGTGGGCAAACCTGGAGAAATATGATTAATATGAACAAAAACACACACAAAAATGTATAAAATACTGTGTAAAACATCTAGTCCCACTGGTTGGGAGTAGAATTTGTTGGGGTCAACAAATAAATTGGCAGTTCAGAAGAAATTTAAAAAAAAAAACCGAACTATAAACCTTGTCTAAATGTTTTTTTTTTCCTAAATGATTAAGTATTAAAATGTTAAATTAAAATGTAAGGTGTTTTAGTCCATTTTATACAGAGAGTTTTTAACCCTTACATTGTGTTTGGGTCAAATTTGACCCATTTTAACCTTTGACAACACCCTAAATTACTTTTCTTTAGCCTGAAAATTGGCAATATCAAGTGACCCAAAATACACAAATATTAATTCTTAAAAAATATACTAAAGTTGCTACAATTTTGTCAGACTAACACTGTTCACGGACATGGACTAATTCATATTATAAACCTGGAAATATTATAAAATGGTATTTAGAACGGTCAAGAACACATATTTATGCACAAGTACAGTTATCTCCTATTTTATAGGTTTCAGAATTGGGTATTAATGACAGATAAAAGTTTGGGTAAATGAATATTTCACTGCAGGTTAGACGAGGACAGTAACTCAGTGTTAGGTCGATGAAGACTGGAGTTAGACTTTGATATGATTTATTTTGTGACAGTGTCTCAGCTCAGTCCTGTCCTATTCCAGAGAGTTGCAGTAATTACACCGTAATTACACAGGCAAAACCCAACGCGATATACAATACATTAACGTTGTTTTTCCGTGGTGTTTTGACTGAACATGAAGAAAAATGAACGAAACAGGAAGGAAAACGAAGAAAGTAATCAAGACAAAAAACAAAATGAAGAACAACCTAATTGAGGAAGTAATTGAAATAAGGGTCTGAATAAGAAGCAAACTGAATTGAAAAATGAATAAATGGAAGCAATATAAAGAAAAAACAAATAAGAAGCAAAATATAATCAAGGCAATACACAAAACATGCACAAAATAATCAAGAAAATGAAATGTAACTAGATTTTGCCACCGTAGGGCAGTGTGCACAGGAGGTTTTTGTTTACTTTTGGTGCACATTTGAAGAATTAACATTAGTGGCGTCAGCTGAAACTCACCGTCCACCTCGATGATGATGGGCTGAGACTCGACCAGTTTGTTCATGATGCTCAGTCGGCAGCGGTACTCCCCAGCATCCGATCTCTGCACGTGGCCAATACTGAAACACCCACATCACAACTCGTCAGTTCACGCGTTCGTCTGGTTCGGAACCTCGTCAGCGTGCTGCGTCCGTACCTGACGGTTGAAAGCAGAGTCGTGGCCCCGTCTGCGATCGTCGTGAGCTCGTTGATCACCACCTGCACGTTTGCCGCCAGCTCCTGACCGTTCTTCAGCCAGGTGATGGTGGGATCCAGCCGGGAGTCAAAGATGTCAATGGAGCAATTGAACTTGGCCAGGTGGCCTTCTGACAGGTGCATGGACCCGGCGGTGGGTTTGAAGTGCAGCCCCTTCAGCTCGTCCCACGTCAGGTAATCCTTCGTTTTAAAAAGCGGCTCAGAGGTCCTGGCGGGTCGCTGGACTCGCCTGCCAGAACGTTGGCCTGGTAAGAATGAAATGTGAGGTTGCACTGATACACTGTGTGATCAGAAAGAAACTGAAACACGCGGAATAAGGGGTTTCAACTTTCAAACTAAACTCAAGTACGTCAACTTGCACATAAATACATATTTAAAGTTTGACGGTGTGAGGGAGTCTGTTTTATAACCTTACATTCACATCTCGAGCACTGGAAGAGTAACCACCACCAACTCACCTTCCACTTGATTGTGATTGGACAACGCTATTTTTTTTTAAATACTGTACTCTGAGTTGCAACTACTGATCAATTAATCAATTAATAATCAATTCCTACAATGATCAACCCCAAATTTGCAAATCTCATAAACCCATATTTCATTCCCAGTAAAACATAACATGATGTAGCAGCTGTTGAAACTGAGACATTAGTCCATTTTGTGTGTGATGGCAGCGACACATCTCAAAAAAGTTGGAACGGGGGCAACAACAAGCAATTGGCAGAAAAATAGCTGAAGAAGCATTTGACAACTAAGTAGGTTAAAGCCTACTTAGTTAAACTAAGTAGGTTCTTCTACAGGTGATAAGCACACTTTCATTGCAGTTTTGTGAATTTAATAAAAGCGGCTTTGCAACGTTACATACACACAAAGATGGAACTGTGTACACTCAAGGTATACACAACACACAACACACAACACACAACACACAACACCGTAACCAGAAGCGTTCAACAAAAAAAGCTCCCCTCTCTCCTCCTCCCCCTGTGCAGGTGAGTGCACGCCACTAAACTTACGGGCAGCCGCCTCCTATGCCCACGTGACCCCAGCCGTCACCATAGCAACCAGACAGCACCACTTCACCCAAATACCATACATATGGCTCCTACAGCATCTAAAATTTTCAGAAAAATGTTCCGATCTAAAGTGTATAATAATAATAAGAATAATAATAATGCAGAGAATCAGGAACAGTCTCCCGGAAAGGCCAAAGTTCAAGACCTGCCTGCAACCCAGACGTCTGACCAATACAGAACACGGGGCTCCATGAAGTGAAAAATCTGGGGAGCAGCTAGAATCCTGCATCAGACAAGAACGGAACAACGTCCCAGGAACTGGTCTCGTCACTTCCCAGACATTTACTCATAGTTGTTAAAAGAAGAGGGGATGTTACACAACAGTAAAGATCGCGGTGTTCCAACTTTTGTGAGATGTGTTGCTGACGTTAGAAATATAAAAATATGGGTTTATGTGATTTGCAAAACATTGCACTCTGCTTTTATTTACATTTAACACAGCATCCCAGCTTTTTTGAAATTGGGGTTGTATTTTGATGATCAATTCATTGCTTTGAGTAATTTTCCATCTACAAAAAGGACCTTTTCAAATAAAAGGCCAATTTCTCTAATTATGAAATGGTAAATGTGAGTATTTTGTGATTTCTTTCCACGTCTGTGAAAGGGCCTCTTGACCTTTTAACAAACACATTTTTTTTCCAACTCCTGAAATTCTGCAGAACAAACTATTAATCATAAAAAAAATCACTGGCAGATACACTGAGAATGAAAATAGCCATTAGTTGCAAAATACCAATCAAACCATGACGCAGCACCGAAACAGTAACAATGAAGAAAATCCAGCAGACGCTGCTGAATTCCAGTCACAAACTAATCCAACTGTGGCAGAAAAACAAAAGTTTTAAATGATGTGAAACGTTTGGCCACAAACAATTTAACCATTCATTGATTCGTTGATAGAAACAGATTGATCACATCAGTTTAGTAAGTAATTCATTTGTTCTTGATAACTAATCCTTTCAGCGCTGATTGACCTACTGTTCATCAATACATATTCTATTTTAAAGGCAGATGTTTGTTTTTCATCATACAACAATCATATTTCAGAATAGGCTATAAATTAGGGTTATTGTTAAGGTTACAAACACTTAATTAGGAGTGATTTGTTCCCTGTTCTGTTAGAAACCTTGAAATATTACTAAATCAATCGGTCAAGAACATATGCAGTGCACAAATATACTTTTTTTTCTCAGATTTTATAGTTTTGGTCTTTATACCACTCAAACTTTAGAATAGGTTACACATTAGTTACTTTATTCACATGTATTTGCAGTGTGCTGCCTCTTTATTAAGGTTAGGGGTCATTGTTAGGATTATTAAGTGTGATTTGGACTCTTTTTCTGTCGTGTTATCAATGTTAATGTTGAAAAAGTGATTGAAAATACGGCTTTAATCTAAAAAGGAGTCGAATTACCGTTACACGTGTAACGGTGCTGCTCATCGAAAATAAACAACTCACCGCTGACCGGACTCCCCGCGATCACGGCCGTGATGGTTGAACACAGGAGAACTTCTAACCAGCCCGGCTTCGACTTCTGCGCCATGACCAGCTCTCCTGGAATCCGCGATGTGCCGTTTTATTTGATTCTTCGCGGACGGTGTGAGGAAGCGGACGCCGCGGGCCTCTCACCGGACATCAGCCGCCACCGGAGCCCGTGCGTCGTTACGGACCAAAGATCACGTTCTGCTGGAGAAAAGTTTACTCTGCTCCACGTCACGGGAGGATCCCACGAAGGCGGGACTGAGCCGAGAACACGCACCAAACAACACATGTGCACGCTCACAGCTTTATTTTATTTTATTTTATTTCTTCGTGTTGTATCATTCTAGAACTGCAGCATGTTTATTTACGCAGTTTTCACCTGTTAAACGTGGAAAGTTAAAGTAAGCTCTTTTTTACAATAAATACACACTAATAATAACCGTATAAAGTCTGGTTTGTGCTGCCACCACGTGGTCACTTTAGGCATTAACCCACCCATGTCTTCATAGGGGGAAAAAAAGTTCATCTATCGTTTAAAATCTAAATAAATATCAAATGGGATGATTTAACTAAAAGTAATGCATTTATTTACAGTTTTACAGAGGAGGAATCTAAATGTGGTGGTGAGGTTTCGGGGTTCGCACCCACAGTTTGTGTATTGCCACATATGCATTTTGTCCCTGGAGAGTTAACATGGAAGTATTAGCACCAGGGCATGATGGGATATGCGGTCCAGTGAATGCAATGACGTGTAGCCATAGACTGTATATACAGGAGGTCCTCAGGTTACAGACGAGTTCCGTTCCTACGCTGGCGACGTAACCCGAATTTATGTGTAAGTCGGAATTAACCCTTTAATACCCCCTAAATACCCCCTAAATCTCTAAATAACTATCCAAATACACGTATTATACTTCATATTAATAAAATAAAATAAATTAAAATTAAAAAATAATATACTGTACTTACCGTCACTGCCTAAGGCTTTACCGATGGTTCGTCGGCGTCTCGCCGTTCTCCGACCTTTTGATGATATCCAGCTTCATTTCCATGGTAACGGCTTCCCTCTTGGCTGGACCAGCATCGCTAGAAGACCCTGCTGTCTTTTTTGGGACCATGATGTGAAAAAGGAGGGTGAAAAAGGCGAGGATACCGAGAAAATTACAGAGCACAAACACAGACACTCCACACTACGCGGTGACTGGAGACAACATGGAGGACGAGACTCAGGGGTCGTGAAGACGAAACTGCGGAGGTCGAGTACCACATGACGTGAGGACCTCCTGTATTATGGACAAAGTGACTGTGACGTCACCCATTAGTTTCTGAAGGGTCGTTTTGAGGCCAATCGACATGTCACTTCCACGACTATATCTTGGAGCCAAAAACAGGATGTACCCATATTTGGACGAACGGCAGCGGGGCTTACGAAGTGTTCGTGCCAGGGGACTCCTAGGAGAGCTAACATTAGCCGCTACCTTACTGATGCGGTAAAACTTCACCACGGAGTGTCAAGCAACGACATATCACAGTGTTTTTAGTGTAAACACTTACCACAGCTGTAGTCGAGTGTATGTCATGTAAAACTTTGAACATATTGAATAAATAGACGATACAAAGGTCTGAATTGGTCTGACTTCACTAGCGAGCTGCTACTAAATCATGCACCGCCCTGGTAGACGCCACATCCTGACTATAACAGCCCACTCATTGAAGGCATGGATGAACAGGTCCACTCCATCATGAAACGCCTGCCTGTGAGTGACAACAAACTTTCAGAAATACGAGCTCTCAATGCCGAAACAAATCCTACAATCAGGCTGGCCTAAGGACCAAAAACAAATGTCCAGCCAAACTCCTTAAGACAAAACATGCTGGAAAAGATTCACACTGGGAAGATGGGGATTGAGAGGAGTAAATGGCCAGGGACACCGTCTTCTGGACTGCACATGGAGAATCACGACCGATCCAAACTCAACTCTATGAGCCCGGCTGTCTGTTACACATGATTGAACGTACCTCGCACACAGCTGCAGATTGACACCACGACTCACGCCTGGTAACCGGCACCATCTAGCGCAGCATAAACCCTCAAGAAACAACATGGAACAATTTCTAACAGGGATGAAAAGACAACGCGTATGCATCACTCGGCTTCACGGTGACGACGGTGGGCGACGAGGAGAGATTTTAAAAGCATGAAGCCAAATAAATGAAGGCGTCCACACAACTGAGGGGGGGCGCCAGCGTTCTGCATCACTCAGGGACTGCAGTTCAGTGATTATTTTACAGCCCCACAGAATTTTTCATAGAGGACTGAAATTCTACTCACTGTGTAACTGTGTTCCCTTTTGGGCTGTCCATTCACATCTGTCCTGCCAAATCAGATCCAATGTGATCACGTGTGAACAGCTCGTACACAAGGTCTTTAAAACCCCAGTACACATTCTTATCTGAATGCTCTTCTGAACCGCATTTTTACACATTTTGTTAGTTTGAATAATATCTTGGTATTTATTAAAGCCTGCCTAATCAGGTGATACAATCTGTTTCATAGGATGCAGTAAATTTAATGTGTTTTAAAACACGTCCACATAACATAGTTAAAAGGTTTAAAAGCTACCATTTATCTTGTAGTAAAAACATCATATCAATGTCTCATCTGTGGGATAAAGCTTCTCCCAGTAGCCTGAGTTTTCATTTTCAGTAGGTGGTGCTTTGATTCAGGATGGATATTATCAAGTGGTGGCGTTCAGAGTATGATGTGAAGTTTGATTTCGATTAATGCAAAAATGGATGAGTTCTCACAATTTTGTGTTTTATGATGAGATGGCCTCAGTTAATGCCGCCTGAATCAACACTGGAACATACCTTCACTTTTTTGGTAACTTTTAATCTTTAACCATAGACTGTATATATAACTGGACAAAGTGACCGTGACATCACCCATTAGTTTATGAAGGGTTGTTTTGAGGCCAATTGGGTTGTCCCTTCCTGGATGCCATTATAGAGCCAAAAACAGGATGTGACCATATTTGGACAAACAGCAGCGGGGCTAGCTAAGCGTTCATGCCAGGGGACTCATGGGAAAGCTAATATTAGCTGCTAGCTTATTGATGCACACAGTGTCAAACAAAGTCATATTACAGTGTTGTTCGTGTAAACGCTTACCCACAGCTGAATGTATCTCATGTAAAACTATGCCCGTATTGAATGAATAGAAGGTCAGAATTAGTCAGACTTCAGTAGCAAGCTGTTACTATAGCAACATGTAAATCAAATCCCAGCATGGCATTGATGTTGGATTATTTGCAGTAATAAGATAAGATAAACTTTATTTATCCCACACTGGGGAAATTCCTTTGTAACAGCAGCTACAGTGTTGACACAGAGA
>JAQQAE010008134.1:0-15410 GCA_029823295.1 Pseudamia nigra | reverse complement strand
GTCAGATCTGTTTTTATTACAAGCTGCTGATAAACTGGGCTAGACACACCTAACTCATTTTACAACCAACTAATCAAGCATAATCTGGATTTCACACGGCTTAAACATACAGTGCAAGGTTAAAAGATCAGTGCGATAAGAAAGAAGGCCTTGCAAAAATGCACTTCACACAACCAGATCTTCCAGCATGTGGGACGCAGCTACAATCAAGGTAAATGAATGAAGTGGGTAAACAGGCACAGGGACAATTGACTGAATCAGCTCCACATGTATTGGTTCCTTTGCAATGTTCAAACAAAATCTACACTCTTGCATGACAGGGGTAAACCTATACTGTATCACTATTTACTATTTCGTCCCTCACACTGAGCCCGTTTACATGCACATGGAAACTCAGATCATTATCTGATTTCTGGAGGTATCAGATTATGAAATGATCATGTAAACAGCATAATCTGATATGCGTTATCTAATTACGACAAATGGGGTTAACACACCTAGATTTCTCCCCAATTCTCCAATTTCTTTCTTGCATGTATACCCATAAATCTGATTCATTCCTTTCGTTTACATCTGTGCATAACTTGGTCGAAGAAAAAGTCAACAAACAAAGCATGCAGCTGACAAATTTCATATGAAATAAAATGAAAACCTCAACATTCTCCATTTCCTTGACAGGAAGAAATACGGAATGTTTTGGAAATAACATGATATTTGAGTCTAACCTCACCACGTGCATACATACACACCGGTTCAGTTATCACTTTTCTGCAGTACATGCCCGATGATTACAATGCTGTAATCTGATTACTCCTAGTTCTCGGATTTCTGCGGTCACGGGCTCACTGATCACCTTCCTCGCGGACTCCACTTCCGCCCATTATCAGTGCCATCAAGGGCCGCGCGTGCCAGCTGTGTGTGGACGGTAGCACGTGAGAGTCCGTGATGGCCGACGGCTCGGATGTGGTGCGAAAAGTCCTGCGGTTCAATCGTCAGCTCGCGGCAACCGACGAGGCTCAGACGGTACCGTTTAATCCTCCTTCTGAACACGGCACAACCGAGTGAACGGCAGCTGCGTTTAGGACACACTTTGTAACAGTATGTGGCGGTTTTTAACCTTTTAACTTTACGTTGTAATACCACGCTTGGCCGCTGGGGACTCGATCGTCCGGCTCCAAGAAGCTTTTTTTTTTTTGCCCATAATTTTTTTTTCATGGGTCATCATGGTCTCAAACGTTTTATTTGAACCCTCTAATAAGTAATGTGATGGCTGTGGCTTTTTCCACTTTTTTTCATTTTTGTTGAACTGGTGGATTGTTTTATTAATTTTTGTCCATAATTTTTTATTTTGTTATTGTTTGGCTTTTGAGGACTTATTTTGTTCATTTTGATTATTTTAATTTTTATTTGTCCATTTCTCTTCATTTTGTGGGGTATTTTGATTTTGTGCCCTATATTGTTCACTGTCCCTAATTTTCTTGATTATTGTGTTGATTTTCTTACTTTTCTGTATTTTGCCCATTTTGCTTAGTTTTTGTTTCCCTAATATTAGAGAAAAGGCACTTTTTTGCATTTCCTCAATTATTTTGTTCATTTGTTAATCTTGATCGTAATTCACCATTTTTAATTTGATAAATATATAAATTATAATTTCTAAATTATGAATATATTGATAAGAAAATGATTTTTGTTTACTTTTTAGCTTATTTAGTTTCTTGTTTATTGAATTTTTTTGCATATTTGTATTCCTTTTGAGTCTTTTTGTTTATTTTGTTCATTTTGCTCTGTTTTTCTAGTTTGCTCAGTTTTTATCCATCACGAAAAAGGCTCACACTGTGATTATTTTTTTGTTTTTTCAAGTTTTGTTCATTCTCTTGACTATTTTGTTAATTTTGTGCATTGTTCCATTTTCTTTTCTTTTTGTTTTTATTTTTGTTGATTATTTTGATTCATTTTGGGGGCTCGCTTCTTCTGCTTCCTCTATTTATTTCACCTCATTTAATCAATTATTCTGTTAAATTTGTTGTCCCTTTCATAGAAAATGAGCCTCAGCAATCCACCAGAGCATATAAAATCCAAAGAGGCCCAGCAATAAATCCCCCCCCCCGGATATTCAAATGAAATTCAAATTTTTTTCCTAACCCTCTTATTTTCCTGGTTGACATTGTGTGTCTGGTACGGCGCTCTTTCAGTCAGTGACATGTCCAGCACCTTTAGCACTGTTTAGTGGAAGTCGGCTGGAGAAATGGGAGGTGCTTCGCTGCTAAAATTGGAAAATACTCCAGCTGTTCAGCTTGTGGTAGCTGTCCGTCAACACAGGAGGTTTGTCTGCAGCCTCCATGAAGTCACGTTTGTTTGTAGACATATTTACAAATTGGCTCAAGTCCAGGGCTTTGGATCAGTATTATTGAGGGAATTAAATGCTGAATTATGACAATTTATAATTATACCAGGCTACCTTTTTTCAATTGTAGGATTAAGACTCAAAATGGGTTGACAAGCTGTTTTTGAGTTACCAATTTGTGTGGTTTGTGTAAACTTTTGATTACTTTCTTGCATTCCAAATAAAATTATTTTTTTTGTTTTTGTTCATTTTCATCATTTCACATTTGTTCATAGTGTTTAACATTGATATTTGTTCATTTTCTTGATCATTTTTTCCACTGTTTTTTTCCTGATTATTTTCTTTCTTTTGAGTTTCTTGATCATTTTATACATTTGTCAGCTTTGCTGATTATTTTATTCATTTTGCTTTATTTGGTTGATCATTTTTATTAATTTATTTGTTTAATGTTTATTTTAAAGGGACAATGCACATTAATGAACATCAGTATAAAATACAGATATATGCCAGAGTTGGCGTAACTGCTACTGGTAATTTGCATCTGCAGTCCCTTGGCAGGCTTCACATAATACAACCACAAAACACAAATCAACAACAAAACTGCGATGAGACAAAGTGCAGAACAGTTGTAATAGATGTTATATAAAGTGCATGTAAAAGTGCAAGAGTTTAAATGTGGTTATTATGTACCGGTATGTGATATATGATGTGGCACAGACACTAGAGCAATATTCTGCATGAATATCACTCAACTGACAGATGTCCTAGCAAAAGGTGACGCATGCAAGCACACATATATGCAAGCATGCACTGCACAGTATAGGAGAGAACAAAAACAGGAAGCGAGGTGGATGTTCTGTGTACAGCACACAGTCATCTACATACACAAGTATCTGTCTGCTGAAGACGATCCATCCCGCCGCTGCGGAATAGGTCTGGTTGGTTAGAATTGATTTATATTGTTTGTCTGGCTTGTTGGCAGTTTTGTTTGTTTTGGCTACTTTTCTTGTTTTTATTTGTTTATTTTTAGTCGCAGTGCTGATTTTTGTAGATTTTTATTCATTATATACGCCTTTGTTAATTTTAATTACCTTTTATCCCATTTTACATTTTTTTGTTCCTTTTTACTACATACTGATGCGTATTTTTAGTCAATTTTATTCATCTTTTTCTCTTCATTTTTATCCACACTTGAATATTTTGTTTATTATTTATTTCAGTTAATTTTGTTGCATTTTTTTGGATCAGATTTTGACATAGTGCTTTTTTGGTTCACGAAGTTTCCACAAGATTAAATAAGAATAGACCAAATAAGTTCAATCTTTAGTGCTGACATGTCTCATCTTTTACATGTAAGGTCTAAAATGCATAAATATGATATAATCTGTGGATCAGAATATCTTGTCATTGTAACAAGTACAATGAGATGAGAAAGTGCCATCCCCTCTGTGCAACAAATGTATAAAATCATTCAATAAGAACCTACACTAAAAGCTACTCTAAAGTACACCAAGAGCTGGATTATTTTACAGTAAAAATGGAGATACGTCAGTTTGTAACATTTCTCTCACGACGGGTCCCGGATACTGTCTTTTGTGTGTTGAGCGGAAAAGTTTGTGATCGTCTGCTATAGATTATGCCGTGTAACAGTCAGTGGTTGTTTTCTCCATTTATAGTTGACAGTAAAAGGAGCAGCAGTGGGTGTGTGCAGCTCCCATACATAGCTGCTGCTGCTCTGAAAGCGCAATCAGCAACTGTGGTGATCTAAATAGGACTGCCATATTTGGTCTGTCAGATTTACCTCACATTATTGTGGAGCTGGAGGATAAGTCGATAATTCACCTTATCACCATGTATAGATTTGAGACTGTGATATTTAATGGTGGTGATTCATCGTGTTTAACGTTGTTTGTGTCTTGGGTTATTTTGTCATCTTCAGTGATCTGTTTTACTTAATTTCTACTCATCTAGAGTTAAATGGTAGAACATTAGAATTGAATCATTATAATAAACCTTTTGATTTATTGTAAAATAAATCAAATTAACAAATTAAAAATAACATGTGACACTACACAGTTTTTTGTCTTTTTGCATTTTACATTGCTTTGGTTATATTAATATTTTTGGATCGTTTGTCATTTTGGCATTTTATGTTTAGGTTTTTGTCTTTTCACAACCTATTTTTAAATCTTTTTGCACATTTTGTTTCTTCTTGCATTGATGGATGGATGGGTCAAATGAAAGAATTAAAATGACATCCACATAAGTTGGATCAGTTACTAAATATAGAATTGGTGTCTGGAACTTTTATTTGCATCATATCCATATTTTTCACCACCTTGACATTTCTTTGCATCTTACATTATTTTTGTCCCTTTACAATCCTTTCCTCATCTTTACAAATTATTCAAAAACCCATGTTGTTCAATTAAATTAAACTTAAAATAAATTGTACAAACAAATGTAAAATGCATCTAAATCATATCTAGAGTGAGGTCTTTGACCTTTTTGTCTTTATATCACGTGTGTTTTACAACGTCTTAATATTTTTGGATCTCATATAATTTTGGTATTTTACATTTAAGTGTTTCATTGCTTTTGGCTTTTTAAAATGGTTTTCTCTTTATTTTCCCACTATTTTGTCTGGTTGCATCTTTTATAAAGTATTCATAACCATCCAAATGCATAGTAAATTCAGTGGAAAAAAAATTAAATCCTCTTTTTCCAATTTCCACTGATGACCAAAAATCACCTGTATGATTAAGTAAAGTAATGATTTGACATTTATGGTGATCATTGATATTAATTCCTCTGTATCATCTTCTCTCACACCAACTAGCTGCACGCCCTCTTTACCACATCCATAAATCTCTTTGCTCACCCTCGTCTACCAGTTTCTACCCACTATCCCTCCTCAGCTCGTCCAAACCATCTCAATCTGGCTTCTTTCTTAGTTAACTGATAAAACAGATTTTACTTTGAACATTTTTAACAATCACCATATTTGTCGTATGTTTTTTTTTACCAAGTATCAAGGGCATATTTACATTTTTTTTTAAAGGCAGCCGTATTTATTGATGTCTTCATCCATTTTTTTTCCAGGTTCTAAAAATCTTGCAGAAACTCAAGGACCTGGATATCACAATAGACATCCTTGCTGTGAGTTTTTTTTTTTAACACAGATTGTTTTCCCTGTACTATACTGTCTTGTATTTGGGGGCAAATATTAACAAACGTATTCTTTTTGACAAAACTGATTGATGTACATTAGGAAACAGGAATTGGCAAAACTGTTAACGCGTTGCGCAGACATGAAGTGGCTGGAGAATTGGCCAAGTCACTAGTTAGAGGTTGGAAAAAACTGGTCCCTAAAGAATCCTCAAGGTGTGAAAAGTTCAAGATTTTAGTTTTGTTTACACATTTACTGTATAAACTTGCTTTGTTTTGTATTTTTTCATATGATTGACATTGATTTATTTTGTGTATGCAGCCTCACAGAAGATGGGGATGCAGAAGGCAGTGTGTCCTTACAAGACAAACCGGATCAAAATTATCCAGGGATTGGTACTTGCATAGTGGATGATTTAAACAATAACTGCATAAACATCAACAGTAAGGATACTTCAAATGAATTTCTTGTGAAAAAGGACAGAAAAACAGATTCAGAGAATGAACTAAGTAAAGAGAAAATACAACTTGATGAAAATGGTGACAAGCAAGACAAAAAACAGAAGAAAAACAAGCACATTTTGGAGAACGGAACAAATAAAACCCAAAAGGATAAAAGAGACCATTCAGCTGCTTTGAAAAAGAAGAAAAGTGAGCATAGTTATAAAAGATCAGGAGCTCGTGATGATGTGGACAGAAGCAAAAAGTCACAGGATGCTAAACCAGACGTGAGGGAAAAACTGAAAAGCTTGGCTAATAATGGAAACTTTGGTCGAGAGAAAGAATCGGACGAGAAATCAAAGTCTTCCAAAGAGTCGCCCAAAAAGCCCAAAGAGCCCTTTTCTTCTAGCAAATATTCAAAAGTATTCAAAGAGGATGGACCTTCAAGGAAAAACAGAAAACGGAAGAAACCAGATGCAGAGAAACATGCCGTCATCAAGTCCAAGGAGGCGGAAAACAATGGAAGTTCAACCAAAAAGCCCAAAACCAAAGAGCAGGACAGGGAGAGTGGCAGTGATCCTGAGGAGCCAACCATGTCATTTGAATCTTACTTGAACTATGATGCAAATGTATTGAAGAGGAAGGAACGATGTGGAGCAAAGAAACTTGCTAAAACAGTCAAAACTGTGATGAAAGAGGAAAAAGGCACAAAACCAGACAAGCCTCACATCGTGTCTGCACATGTGACCTCTTCAAAAAAGGTATATTTGACACTGATCACAAAATTTGGTTATTAAAGTGGACCAATAGGTTAATAATGTCTAATTATCTGTCACTTTTAAGAGTTTCATTGAGTCGGTAATGGATGTGTTGGACCTTCCTTTAACTGTGAATCTTCCTGAAAGTGAAAATCCATCCACTTTTGAGTACTTTGAAAGGAAAGGTACTGTATTTACAACAGAGCTGGGTTATTAAACAGTAATTTGCATGCTATACCATTTGCATCTTTTATCATGTTTGTCTCTTTTATTGTATGGCTTTTACGTCTTATATGCCATTTGTCTTTATTTTATATCTTTTTGCATCTTTCATCCCATCTGTCTTATGTGTTTTTACGTCTTTTTTGCCATGTACATCTTTTGTCATTTGTGCTTCTGCATCGTTTGTCATGTTTTTTTTTTTTCTACATCTTTTTGCACCATTTGTTTCATGTTTTGTCTTTTCACCTTTTTGCATCTTGTATGTCACCTTTGTCTTTTTGCATCTGTCATTTTTTGTAACTGAGTGTTCACCTTTTGTCTTTTACATCTTTTCTGTTCGCATTTCTTATCATTTGTCTTTTATGCCGTTTTTTTTTCTAGTTGCATCTTTTTACTAACAAATTACAGCCACAAATAACCATTTGGTTTCTTCAACTTCAATTCTAAAAAAAAAATCATGAGTAAATTAAAAATTTTGTTTGAATTTCATTGATATTGACTGACATGAACATTTTTGGATGTATTGCCAATCTCTAATTTACTACACATACTGCTGTGTTTCACGTGATTCTTACTCTTTTTCACTCACTTTTGTCTCTTTTGAAGCTGAGAAGGAATCAGACGTTGGTGACAATTTGGACGAATCTGCCGTCTTCACTGGTCAACGACTGAACAGGAAGATGCAGGTTTATTCTGGTGCAAAGACCATCTTCCTCCCAGCCATGATGAGCCTTTACCAACAGTGTATCCGCACGCTGCAGAACAATATCAATCGTGCGTAAAACCCGCTGTGTGTAAGGCTGATGTGATTTTTGTGAGTGTGTTGGATTCCTACTGAGTTGCAGGGTTTTCTTCTCAGTGCTCTTTGAAACTGGTGGAGTCCCATTTGAAATCCTTGAGCCGGTGTTGGAGAGGTGTACACCAGAACAGCTACTCCGCATCGAAGAATGTAACCCGGTAAGACAATTCACACACACACACCTAATAAAACAGAGTAGGATCATATGGCTGTAAATGTTTATATGAGGACTGTCAAAATGAACACGTTAATCTGGATTAACTTGATTGCATAATTAATTATATTACAATTTTTAACGCGATTAACACACAATATCCCACATATCAAGGAAAAAGTGATGAAGTCTTATGTTACATTTGACCCACCTGACAACTTCTTTCGTATTTACTGCTTCGAAGTCAAAGGAATTTGTCCCTTGTTGTGAGGGTTGTGTCAGGAAGGGCATCTGACGTAAAAAACCTATGCCAGATCAAACCTGCGAATCATTGGTATTTCGCTGTGGCGAGGCAGCCGAAAGGAGAAGAAGAAGAAGAAAGTCAATTTAAATGTAACAGTACAAGTCTTTACACATTTTGAAACAAATTGCATTAGTTACTAATGAAAACAATGAATCAAATGTAAAAAAGCAAAAACATCTCAGCAGAACATTACAGAGGTTCTGTGAAGTTCTACAAAGCAGGTGGAATTTCCTTTAGTTACACAAGTTTAAATTAGAAAAAAAATACATAGACCACTTATTTTACATAAAATATACATTTAATGTAAAATGAGTCATTTTAGTCGAGTGTCTAGATCGCTTATCATGAGTGTTTTTGCTCCCACAAAATGAAAAACAATAAATGGGTTTTGTGATTGATTGAAATTAATCCACAGTGACCCTGTGATTAATCAGATTAAAAAATTTTATTGTTTGAAAGCCCTAGTTCATATCAATCAATACTGTTAATCATCACAGTAAATGCCAGCTTTTAGAAGGTTATGTTTAAGAGTGCTTTTGGTCCCGAGACAAAACTGAAGACGACAGTCATACGTGATTTTAAACTATCTGCAAAAGATGAACAAAGAAGAAAGTTGTGCAACATACAGTATGCAAATAGATCAAACAGTGCACAAGATGAAAACGATTTGATGATGGAAGGTGAAAGATGCAGAAAAATGGAAATTAACTATAGCACTCAACAAGAGTAGATTGTATCAGGCATCGTCAGTACAGAGGCCCTGATCATTCCTGGGCGTAACACCAGCAATCACATCTCGTGGCTGTAACCATTTGTATTTACAGCAATAAAATGTCTTCTCATGTTTCCTTCAAGCTCTCAGAATGTACATGTTTACTACCTGTATATGTCTCTACAGATTTACATTGGTGTGACAGACCACTTATGGGGAAAACACTGTCAGAGGGACTTTAAGGATTCCAGACTTCAAGAGTACGAGTCATGGAAGGAGATGTACATCAGGCTGTCGGAGGAGAGGGAGAGAAAACTCCAAAGACTGACCAAAAGCATCGTCTCAGCGCAGTCACAGAGACCCAAAGGTAAACCGTCATTTAAATGTGCACCCCTGTTTGAATTAATGTTACTAACACATTTTAAAAAGCCATGAAATGGTCATTTTAGTATTACTGCAAAAAGTCCTAATCATTCATACTATATTTTGTCATACACAGTTGATCATGTAGTTCAAGTAAAATTTTATTCTTGATAAAAACTTCACACATGTACACATGAGAAAAACTTGGTAATTGTTGTATAAATCTGTGGAGAAGGTTAAAAGTATATATATTTTTTTGTTGGTATAAGCTTGAATAATCTTGTACTTGCTAATTTGCTTGATATATGAGTAGGATGTGAGACAAATCAGTATTCAACGTGTTTAGATTCTGTTACAAATCAATGGTTTTACCTTCTTTAGGAGAGACAGAAATGCACATTGTAATGGGGTAGGGATTGTTACCTGGCCCACAAGGGTCTTTACTAATCAGGCTGGTCATATTTCCTCATATTTATACTAGTGGTCCTGACCTATGTTTAAATGTGATTTCAGTTCCAGTATGTTTTTAGTGACCACAATATGGTAGTTTTCTGTTGGAAGCTAATATTCCCAAAGCAGTTCCTGAAGTGGTATACAGAAGATGATTTGTTCATGATGAATTTGTGTACGATATTGGAAACATTGACTGGAATTAATTTTATTGCACAAAAGACCCTGAAGTATCATTAAATGTCTTCATGCTGAAATGTAAGGAAACTGTCGATAAACACGCAGCCCTGAAAAAGCGTACAGTACATCTAAACTTAATTCTGCCACATTTAAAAAAATCTGAGACAAAGTTAATGTTTTGGCAGTGTATGTATTTATTTATTTATTTATTTAACCAGATGAAAATCTCTTTCACGAGTGCCCTGGCCAAGATGGCAGCAGTGAACAGTTTCAGACAAACAGTCATACACAAATATAATACAAAATATGTAGTCCATATGCATGAGGCCATAACATTATAACAAGCAACTATTTCCCAGCATCAGCCATATTGGTGAGTTAATCAAAGCATCTGCAGCCAGATGTGTTTGCTTCCAATTCTTTAAACTTTCTCTTAAGTGTCCAATGAAATCAGTTCATTGAGTTTCAACTCTTTTTGTAACTCATTCCAGGCAGAAGGAGAAGCAGCAAATTTGAACGTTTGAACGCCTTTTTCCCCAAGTTCAGTTCTGACCTTTGGGACAGAGGGCAAGTAAATTAAGTTTACTGGAGGACAGATTAAAATACTGTTTACTGAGACACCAAATGACGAAGATAAATAAAAGGAAGAAAAAGGAAAAATGTAACAAAAAAAACTGAATGCTTAGCATGATGGTAAAAAAAATACACGTCCTTTTGTTAAATCAAATGGGACACTATTAGCAAACGTCAATGACATTAATTACTTCAGCAACTTTTTTACTAAGAACACACGCACTCTAAGAAACGAGCTATGCGGAACAATTGCAAATCACTCTGAATTAATAATAATTGAAATAATGCATGCAAATTTAATTTTGTCTGTTGTTGCAATAGATGTTGATCAGCTACTGAATGTTGTTCCTGAAGCTGGGAGCACTGACAATTTAGACAGCAAGTTGTTAAAAACGGTTGCTGATCATATTTCTTCTTCCCTGAGCCATATAATAGATGTTTGATATGCTGTGTGTTTCCTAGAGTGGACGGAAGCAAAAATTGTTCCACTGATGAGCTCATAATTACCTTATAATGATCCTAATAGCAGATCTGTAAGTATTCTTCCTGTTCTCAGTAAGATCGTGGAAAGAATATTTTAATAATGGGCTAATCACTGAATATCAACATGCATATACAGAATGGGTCACTTGACATGTACAGGACTTACTCAGATGACTGATACTTGGCGTAGAGTTTTCCAAAAACCAGTCCCATCTGGCCACAAACCGTCAGGTGTCTGCTGGAAAGATGAAGTGGAATTTTACCTTTTAAACATGACACTGACCCTGAACATGCACACATCCAAAAAAAATAATAATAATTTACTGGTTACAGACTGGTCGTCTAATATGCTGTAGGACATAATATACAGTTTAGTCCTTGTAACATTCTGCACAGTGTGACTTTTTTTTTTTGTTAGGTCGGCAGGTGAAGATGGCATTTATTCATACTGTTGCCAAGCCACCGAGGGATGTGCGAATTCAGCAGGAGATTCATGGCACTGCTGTACCACAGCCTCATCAGCCCAGGTGCAGGTGAGTCAGCTTCCTAAATATAGACGCACATGGTGTTTTTGTTGTTTTTTTTTTTTTACCTTGCAGGTGATCTGTTTGTTTGTAGGACGTTGTTGCTGCACATAAATACCTGCTAAGCTCAGGCTGGCATGTGAACACTGGCTGAAGTGTTTTAGGTGAGCCGAGCTGGACACAGGAACTGGAGAAATGTGCTGGATAAACAGTTTTTTTATTCTGGTTGGACTGGGCATGGAATTAAGTTCTTTTGTTGACAACTGTTAAAACATAGGAGGATGTTCTGTCAGATTTCCAGAGGAGGGTTTATCCCTCCCTGCAAATAATCTGAATTTATGGTTTGCTGTTTTTACTCTCAATTTGTAACTTTGAATGTTACAGAATCTTTTTTTTTTGTAACTTTCAGTTTCTAAAACATTTTTATTGGCATGCAAAATTACATTTTTGTAAAGTTATTTTGATTTTTTTTTGTTAAATTCCTTTGTGTTCATTTTGGTATTATTGCATTTGACCGTTGTTCATTTTGTTTTTCATTTTTAAAATTATTTTTGGTCAGTTATTTTCTTCGGTGCGTACTCATTTTTCTGATTCTTTTTCTAGTTCGGTTCTTTTTTGTCATTTCATTGCATCATTTATTCAATTTTTTTCTATTTCTATTCATTTTCTTTATTACTTTGATTTTTGGTCCAGACATAAGTTATTTTTTGCCTATTTTCTTGATTACTTTGGTCATTTTCATAAATATTAAATTTGTATTAATTGTCTTGATTATTTTTGATCATTTTTATTCCCTGGTGTTTTTGGGACATGTTATGATTCATTTCTTTGATTTGGTCGTTTTCTTGAAGATCATGTTCATTTATGATCATTTTCTTGAATACTTTGGCCTTTTCTTGATCAATTTCAGCATTTTCCTTCACTTTCTTGATAGTTTTATTTCCTGATCTCTCTAGAGACGCATGCAGAAAACGTACGAATTGATACATCAACAATTTCAGGAGGATCCAGTGATTCTCAACTAAAATGTCTCCAAATATTCAAACGCCTACACCATTGTACATTCTCCCTACTTTTTTGCGCAATATTCTTTTTTCCTAGTGAATGGGATTACAAAGTTAAATATTTTGTAATGAATAGTCAAAGAGATGTTGAAATATACTGGTTTGTTTTCTAAATGTGCAGCGTGAAGGTCCAGGAGACCAGATCGAAGTCGACATGTTCTGAGTCGAGCAGCAGGTCCAGCAGCAACACGAGCTCCGGAACAAACAACACACAAGACCCTCGCAAAAAAACAAGTGAGCTGACAGATGAAATTTTGTTTACTTGCTGCATCCGTCTGAAGCCGACTGGCTCCTTAAAAGGGTTTAATGTGGGGTTTTTCACTAGAGCAACGCCATGCAGCCAATAGTTGCTCATTATTGTATTTGTACTGTATTAGCTCCGATATTGGAGTTGGGGGTTATTGTTATGGCTAAGACTGAGTTGGGAGTATTTTTTTCCTTATTCTAAAGTGTTACCAAACTTTTATATACTGATCATTTTTATGATCAATGTCAAATCCTTATTTCATTTTTTCAAGGACTGAGTCTGTTGGGTCTTAAGCCAAAGTTGAAGAAACTAGATGATTGATTGATGTGAAAGACAAATGAGGTGTAAAAAACAAACCATGAAAAGACAATGATATAGACACAAATGGATGAAAATGACAGAACATGCAAACAGATTCAACAAGATCGAAACAAAAGATTCTAAAGGGCTCTAAAGACTCTAAGGGCTCTGAAGAGATGCAGAAATGTGAAAAATTACCAAAAGTGAAGAATGTATTCTGTTATGTTTGAACAGTTCATTTAATTTAGTCAAAATAAGTTAAATGAACAAAATCTGTTTTCTTTACAAAGTGAAAAGATCTTTTTTTTTATGGTAAATTATCATTGTACAGTATCTCACAATAGAAATGACATGTAGCTCACGTGTGATTGAATTTTTTCTTCTAGCACTGCTTAGAAAAGTCAAACATTACAAACAGATGCTCAGTTTTAAACAAAATCCCAATTTATTTGATATGACATGATTCATTAAACTTTACTAAATTGTCTTCTTTCCACACAGGAGTGGCTCCAATGATGGCAAAGTCCTTAAAGCAGTTTAAGAAGCAGCTGGGACGCAGATAAACGCTCTCATATGATCTCTATTTATTATGGATGTGGGGAATGTGCACATTTATCATTCATTAATTTTGAACAAAACTAGGACTGTGTTTATTTTTGCTTTATTCTGTTGATGATTTTTTTTTTCTCTCAAACTGTATAATGTCTTCACTATTAAACAAAGTGAGCACATTGATGTGGTCTGGTGTTTTTAGATGTGTGGAGTGTGGCGCCATCTACAGGACATGGAGACAAATGGGGGATTTTGTCCATATTAAATACCTACAACAAACATCACTGACACGAATGGCTCATAATGGATTCTAAGAACTGTTAGACTCACAAGAACTTGGCCATTTTTTCAAAATCCATATGCTGTCATATGTGGACTGCTTTACATTTTAGGCATAAGCACTAAATGTAATAATAAAAATTAGCAAAGTAATGAATACAATAATCAAGAAAATAAATAAAATCAACAGAAACTAAAGTAGTAAACTAAATGGTGAAAAGGGTGAATATAGTGATTAAGAGTTTTCCTCTCTCTAATAAGAACTGTGATTAACACATGCTGACTTTTACAACATCAGATCAAATTAACAAAGTTAAAAATGATAATCTGAATAAGCATTTTCCTTTTTTCTTGTTGTCCTTTTGCATCTTTTGTCTTTTTCGTCTTCAGGGGCGACACGGTGGCGCAGAGGGTAACACTTGTGCCTCAAGGTCGTCATGGTTCAGTCCCAACGCCAGACGGTGGGGCCTTTCTGTGCGGAGTTTGCATGTTCTCCCTGTGTCTGCGTGGGTTCTCCCACAACCGGTGGGCGATGACCCGGGCTGCTCAGTGAAGCCAATGCAGAAGTAACTTTAAGTTGTCATACAGTTCGTCTGTCTCCAAGAAGCTGTTTTCCCATAGAGATACATTGGACTTCTAGCTGAAAATACTAAGCGAATATATTTTTTATGAGTCATTATGGTCTCAAATGTTTTATTTGGAGCCTCAAATAAGTAACGTAGTGGTCCATCTTTAACTTTTTGCTTCGTTATTAAGATATTACAGCAAACAATGCAACAAATCACTGCTGTGCTGGGGTTTGATCATACAGCCTATGCCCACCGCCAAAAACATGCACTATTGGTCACTTGAAATTGCCCATAATTAAGAATGTGAGTGTGACTGGTTGCAGGCAAAATCTTTTTTTTTTTTCCCCACCTATATTTGATTTTTTTTTTCATGACTGTCTGAACTGCACAATCTGATTTTTAATGTTTTTTTTTTTTTCAAACCAGACCCAGTCCCCATTCATATGTGGTCCTAAATCGGATACAAATCCGATGTTTTTCAAAGCAACCTCAGTCTGAATGGTCAATCCGACTTTTACCTCATTGGAGTGAGACCGACGTCACAGTTTTGCGCTAGAGGAGGCATGACTCGTCAGAATCGGACGCAAACAATGGACTCTGAATCACCTGGTCATAATTTTGTTGGCTCCGACTGCACAACAACTTCAAAACTGATACACACGCTGACTTGTGTAACATCCATATTTACCTCTGTAAACACAGTGCACTGCATGTGATGTCACGCCGTCTTCTGTGCATGTGGGTCACTTCAGAGCTGTCGGGCTGTTCACACTGGAGTCTGATGGATGTCTCATTTAAAATATGTGAACAACATGCATATATGGAATGGGTCACTTGACAGCCAAATTCGATCTGTGGTGAAGTCTAGTTTCTTTCATTTAAGGCGTTTGGCAAAGGTGAAACCCTTTCTTTCAAAGCAGCATT
>JAQQAE010008133.1:0-15411 GCA_029823295.1 Pseudamia nigra | reverse complement strand
CTCACTTTTGTTGCCAGTGATTTAGACATTAATGGCTGTATTTTTTGTTATTTTGAGGGAACAATAAATTTACACTGAACGCTGACTACTTTTCATTGTGTCAAAGTTTCATTTCTTCAGTGTCCCATGAAAAGATATAATTAAATATCTGCAGAAATGTGGGGGGTTTACTCACTTTTGTGAGATACTGTGTATGTTGTTCACTTGTGTCTATTCTGTGTTGTATCTTGTTAATTTCTTTGATTTTTTTGTGGTTATTTTCTTGATTTAGTGCTTATTTTGTTCACTTTGTTTTGATGCTGTGAACACCAACAATCTTCAGTCTTATCTTTTTGTAATGTTAGTTCATTTGTTGTTAACATTCTTGATTTTTTGGTACAACTTTAGTAAATTTTTGTCCATTTTCTTGATTAGGTTCATTTTTGCTGAGTCTGTGGAGTATAGTGCTCAGTTTGTGCATAATTTTGTTAAATTTCTTGATTATTTTTCTCAATCTTTTTTTTTTGTTACTTATTGATGATTATTACTGTTCAAGTCATTCTATGTATTATCTATTGTTGATGGTTCTTTGTAGTGTTTTCAATTATTGTTCATTTTTTGGAATATTTTGTTTGTTTCCTTGATTGTTTGGTTATTTTGTTCATTTTTGGTTAATTTTCTTGATAATTTTCTTCAGTTTTTGTTAATTTCCTTCTACATGCTTTTCATGTCTGTTGGTTCTGTGGAGTATTTTCTCATTTATTGTTCACTTTGTTGATTTGGTTCATGATTGCTCATTTCCTTATATATGTGGTTCACTTGTGGTGCTGTTTCTGTGGAGTTAATTTCTTCTCATTTTTTGTTTATTTTCTCCATTCTGATGTCATGTCATAAATGCCATTCACTCTTAAACATTCAGTCTTACAGCATCTGTATCATCTTTTACATTTAAAGAGCAAAATGCATGAAAATGTTATTGTATTTAGACTCACTTCCAGGAGAAAATGTAGATATAATGTCAGTTTACAATCCATTTTTGCTTACACTTTTCTCAGATACTACATATTATTAGTTCAATAGTTATTCATAAAAAATAATATTTCCATAACGGTGGTTTTCTCCTGGATCTAAATGTTGAAGATACATCAAATCCGTGGGCACATCACTGAATCAGCAGACTTTCCACTACAGTTTGATGTCAGTTTCATGTTTATAGCTTTATTTACCACTTACAGTAGATACTTTCCCTCAGCCCTTATAAGAAAAATCATTTTGGATCACTATATCTGTAATATTGTCCGTATCTGCATCAAACTTTGTGCTGTGAATCTATTACAGTGTTATCCTGTTATGTGGTAAAATTTTCTGGGTGTGATTTGTGGCGTTACAAGGACAAATGTAGAATTTGGTCCTATCTCACAATGAGGAAGGAGCCTTTAAAAATCTTCTGTATCCAGACCGTGATCACTCCCAGAATCTATTCAAGTGGTTCTTGTGCCAGTCGTGACCTATCCTGGAAATTTGATCTGAATCCATTCATAACTTTTCGAGCTACGTTGTTAACAAAAAAACACGCAAACACGCAGATAAATAAACTACACACAGACAAAACATAAACTCCTCGGTGGAAGTAGTAAAGAAAGACCCCTGAAGGGGAAGACGTCTCCAGACTTTTAACTGATGGTATATCTCCCCTGAAATTTACAGAACGGCGCGATAAGACGAGCTTCATGTTCAATATGAAAATCCAAAAATCTCGTAGATCTTCCCGATCATGACATCATAACCGCATGGATGTAATACTGAGCACACTGTAAACCACAGGATCAAAGGGGGGGAGAGAGAATCCACTTAAAATACTGTTGAACATTTCCACAAAGTGATGAGCAGGCATTATGCGTGTCTGCATACCAATTTGCATGACCAGACAAACCATTTTCATCTGTATGTAAATGCTGAGTATGTAAATAAGCCATGCAGCACCCGAGGATGAGATCGCTGTTGGGTTTGCTTTATCATTTGCACACTGTTTGATCCAGTGATCTCATGGCATATGCTTTACATCTGATATCTTTTACAACATATCAACTATTCCAGATAGAACACAGCCCCGTAATGGGAAATATTCCCTCTCCTCTTCCATTCACTCGCGCTGGGTCAGGGTCTCTGGGCTGTAAGATTGGAGGGAAGTGGAGCCAGGCAGAGCAAATGCTTTCTAGCAACAGTGAAATCGAGGTGATGTGTTTTCTCACATATCTGCTCATTTCCTAATGCAGTGATGCCGCATTCATTCGGAGTAACTTTAATCTTGTTCTGGAAAATTCCATTAATCTTTGGTGTTGCTCGCAATACAAAGAAGAAGATGAAAATGCTGAGCAGTGGAAAAAACACTGATGCCATATTTTATGTCCTCACACTACGTTACCCAGGCCTGAGTGCAGAACATGCTAGTCTATTTCACTGTTTAATGCAGCACACTCAGATTGAATTAATGAAAACCCCCCCACCTGGAATGAGCGTTATTGGTGCTGCCTCGAAGACGGGTTGTCAAAGAAATCGAATCAAATGGAAGGACAGCCATTTTGTCCTTGCCATATAGATTATTTATCAATCTGACCATCCGCAGTGACGCATGCCTGCTTTTAGAGTCAGTTCACACACGCACACAGTATCCTCGAATCAACCTACCAGCTGGCCGTAATCTGGTTTTCAGTCCAGGGTTGAGTGACCACAAATACATTTTCCTTTGGACATGATGCTACAATATTGAGAATAAATAAATAAGTAAGTACACAGCGTTACAGAGCCACAAATGAAAATTCCTGCCTATGTATGTGAATGAGAAGTAATGAATCAATAATGTATGAACGCCTGTAAAACGTTGATCACTCATTCTCTGCACATCCCAGAGCTGCCTCTTAAATCTCCGTCAGTGTGAAGTGTTTCGGTGTGATAAAAGCAAAGGGAAGAAAGAAAATGCAGGGCTATGCGTATTTTCACTTAAGCGGAAAAAGAGAATCTCTGTTTTCTTTTTCCTTATTCCTCACAATGATCTTAATCTCGCCTGAAGAAGGCCGCCTCCCACCCCTCACTCACTCTCTGTCCTCATTTGCATGGACAAAAAGCAGCTCGCACAGAACACATTGCGGTGCCAGGTTCCTCTCATTAAGTCACCTGTCACTTCAGGCCCATTATACCAGACTCATATTAGCATCAGCTCTCCTCCCAAATAAAGCACCTGGAGGGCCACATCCAGCCTAATGGCAGCCTACACATCTCGCATCAGCCACCTCTGCTTTACTCAGTAATACATCACTTCATAATGGATTGCTCATTTTCATAATGTGCATAACATACACAATGCCAAGTGGTGTAATGTATTCTACTGAACACAAAAATTACACCCATTGCAGTACATAATCAAACACACCAAATGTTCGTGCCGACTGTCGTGCTCAGATGGAAAAAAAAAAAAAAAGTGAAAATTCTCTGTATCGCCTGCCAGGGGCGCTTGGTAACTTATCCAACCGCATGAGTACTATATCATCAAGCGTGCAATTGTTATCTCTTGGGTGCAGATACAGTTATAGGCCCTCCAGATTGTTCCTGTACATTTCAATTACATTTGACGTGCAGTGAAGTCTCCGGATTTTAAAAAGCTGAGCTCCGCACTGTATCGAACCACCGAGCTAATGTTTTGCATATACACTTTGATTGCCAGGAGGGTGAAGTGTCAAAACTGGAAAGCAAGATAATGGCTACACTTGTGGTGCTTTATGAGCCCTACAGTGACCCTCGTGTCTGTTAACCTTGCCTCCTCTGTCTTATAAATTCTATCCTGAGTGGTTTATAGGGGCTCACTTGTCAAGCCTTTCCAGTCGTATTTGGTGGGTGGAGCTGTGGCACAGAAAAACGGCACGGTGATAAATTCTGCATCTGTTGAGTGAATACGATGTACAGCTGTGTTTGTTGCACCACAGGACAATGTACGCAATAAATGTCACAACAAATCAGTAATTAGAGTGATTAAGGAATGCGAAAATTGGGATTTATATGTGTGTGTGTGTGTGTGTGAGCTTGAAAGGAGTTTGCACTGAAAACTGGTGAATATGATGTCTATCAAAGGTAATATGTGTCCAGACAAACACGAGCGCCAGACAAAACCCTGTCCTCCCCACTCTGCTTCCCTTGTGGGTTGCGCTTGACTTCTACCGTTTTCACAGCTGCTCTCAGCAGTGCACTCCATTACACCTTAAATCACTTAAAAGATCTGAAGCACCGAAAACTCCCTTTGCAGCTAATTCACCTTGACTGTTTGGATCATCTAGTGAGAACAAGAGCAAGCAAACCCTGCAACATCTGATTTCAGCCTAATAAGTGCTTTGCTATCTCTATATTGGAATCTATTGCTACTTTAAAGAAACGGCATTAAATCAAGTCACAATTATATTCTCAAGGCTCAGCGCAGTTTTCACAGATACTGCAAACCAACACAGATTCAAATCTCATATTTCCAACCAGTTTTTAGAAGATCTTAGTTGGAGCCGTCCGACAGCGGCACATTCCTCTCTGTTGGGTATCCGAGAGCAGCCACAGAGATTAGGCTCAATAAATAAGGAGGGATAAGTGGGTCTTGTCCTATGTTTGGTGGCACAGAGCAGTAGACACACAGAGGCGTGACACGCAGCTGCACAGTGCTATTGATTCTCCGCTGGTCTCCAGGCACCCTTCCTTTTCATTCAGGCTGACTGCCAAGTGCCTCTGAACAGGAGCCCCTGCTCTCCCAATGTCTGCACGTCTGCTTAAGCACAATCAATGGGACATCAGCAGGGGAGGGAACACACGCCACTGTCTTTACTTCCACAGGGTGTGAGTCAGGGAAATTGAAAATATATGTAGTGGAAAGGCATCATGACACCATGCAGGCATAAAGCATCATTGACTATCAGAATGAAATCAAATGCTTTCAGAGGTCTCTGCCGGTAGCACACTGCAATTCTTTAAAGACCTTATTTTCCACCAAATGAAAAGAGTACCCTATTCATACCTGACTTAAATAACCATTTGTTAGATCGGCGTAAATTTTTCCGCATGCTGAGCTCTAAAGCATACCATCAGAATACATCGTTTCCATCACTAGATAAGCATCTGAAGGTTACTGGCGGCGAATACAACAGCTGATATTTTCCACACTCCACTGTTTTCAGCAGACAATGACTCCCATAATTCTCCTCTGCTCGCAGGGTTGTGTGAGATATGTTTTTAAAAAGCACACCTTAAGACAATGATGGATCATAAGAAGGAGTCGACTTTGTCTTTCACTGATAGGTGTTCAGCCTCCCTGCTGGTGGTCCACTATGCAGCATTCTGCACCACTGCAAGGCTTCAGTACAGGTTGCAAATCTGTCAGCCAAGCTGTCACGGTTTACAATGAAGTGACACAAACGTTCCCATTACCAAAGACACTTTAGTTTTGTTCTTGCACTGCAGAACATCTTTTTCACATTCACCTTAAGCAGTACAAAAGGGATCCAGAGCCGAATGCAGCAAATATCTCAGTTTCTCCCTAAAAATAAATAATAAACCCCGTTACACCAGTCATGTTTTATCTAAGCTTTGTATCTGATTGGAGAGCGTGACCAACGCAGCAAGACGTCGAGGTGACAGCTTCAATCACTGGATCATGCATATCACTAATTATGCTCTCACTGGTCATTTTGTGGGTGAGTGCTACTTCGACTGATATTGAATGAATGCAGAGGAAGCTTCGCATGCCATTAGGAAGACAGAAAATCCACTCACTGTCGCTGCAGCAAGAAGATAAGAGCTGATAGTGAGAGCTCCAATGAGCATGTGATGATAGTAATAATATTATTATTAATATTAATAATAATAATAATAATGATACTGTTGTCTGCAGGGATGAAACCAGCTGCCGGGTGGAGGCATCAACGCAGAAAATCCACAAAGATTTTTTTTTAACTGCATCAATATCAAAGACATGAAAGTGAGATGAATTCAGTGTTTGTCCTGCGCATTCACATTTCTGAAACCAACAAACACATGCATATTTAAACTGCATGTTCTCAGAATTTGTGACATATGCACCTGGCACAAGCATACAGTACACTGCACAAGCGATGATGCTTTGGCTTTGAAATTAAAAAAACAACCTTATTTCAACAGGATCTAATTTGTGTCACCTGTGAATAGGAGGGTGTGTGCAATAACAAGCAATGGGCTGAGTGTCTGTGTTTAACCTCATGCATGTTTACAGAGGCAGGCAGGTTATTTTTATACACAAATTAGTAAATGTTTAGAGCCTTATTTCTCACTGTATAACATGTAGCAGCTTGAGGCAGCCTGACGCATTCTGGTTATTATTATCAATAGATTAAAACCAAATAGCAGCTCCTTGGCTCATTGAAACAGCGTTTCAGCACCTTGGAAAGCGCACCACTCCTTAACGCTGAGCCGAGTGAATGAATAATGATAATACTACTACTACTAATAATAATAATAACAGCAATAATAATAATAACCCATACTGAGCAGCTGAGTGTGCACATCAATACAAATTAATTTGATGTAATCGTCTTAAGTGAGTTTAATTACTTTATGCTACATCAGCACATACTGGTGTACAGCTGACGATCATGAGCATGAAATTAGCATTCAAATATTTATATTGTGCGCTGATGAAAGGAATAAAGAGGAGCTGGGGGGGGGGTGAGAGCTGGAAGGTGTGTATGGGAGGAGGTGTGTGTGATAGGTGCTGGCTCCATACATTTTTCATAGTGTCTTTAGCTTCTTTAATGTAGTTGGCACATATTTTTAGGTACATCAGAGGTTAAAAGTTTAGACACATCTTTTCCTATAATGTTTTTCTTTAGTTTGATTATTTTCAACATTGCCCATTAATGCCAAAGACATCCAAATGGTGAAAGAACGGGTATGGAATTATGTAGTAAAACAAGCAAGTGTGAAACAACACAGAACATGTATTATATTTTAGACTGAACAAAGTCACCTGGTATGGTTCTTAGTTCACATGTCAGGTGCCATAATTAGTGTCATTTCTTGTCTTCTTAATGTGACTTAAATCAGGAGTTTGTGCAGAGGAAGGTTGGTACAGAGTCAACAGCCCTATTTGTGCTGCTGCAGTGACTGTACAAATCCATATTATGGCAGGAAACATGTAAAAAGACAGCCCATTCCTCACCGAGTTACTTTAAGAAATGAAGGCCAGTCAATCTGGAAAATCTCAAAAACCCTCAAACACTAAGAAGAAACTGTCTCTCACGAGGACCGTCCCGGGTCAGGAAGACCAAGAGCTACCTCTGCTGCAGAGGAGACTGATTAGAATGACCAGAAAAGCCACAACACCTCAAACAGTGTTTGATGGTCACTGCACTTAAGATTTTTCAGACTGACTAACTATTTCTTAAAGTAATGATGTTCTGTCTTTTCTCTTTACTTTTCTCTGTTTCTTGACCTAATTTGGATTTGTACACTAGTTGTA
This sequence comes from Pseudamia nigra, assembly GCA_029823295.1. Taxonomy (NCBI): domain Eukaryota; kingdom Metazoa; phylum Chordata; class Actinopteri; order Kurtiformes; family Apogonidae; genus Pseudamia; species Pseudamia nigra. The sequence goes on along the minus strand of JAQQAE010008133.1, from coordinate 7,910 downwards.
GTAGCACCAATAGGGCTCTGTACTCTATCTGGGGACCCATGTTTTTTTTTTTTTAGAATGACAGCTGTCGTGACTCAAACAAATCATGAGAAGGAGTGGATTTGTGCAAAATTGAATGTTCTCAGTGATTTTAACGACTATTTTATAATACTACAAGAGATAGATTATTATCTAGAACAGATTCATTACCCCTTTTGAAGAGCTGTAGACCAAAGAAAGCACAGTTTCGTTTTATGTTTGCACTTTCTAAAACATACAAACATTTTAATGATAAATGCGAGCAGAATGAAATAATTGCATTTTGGCAAAGGTAATGGGCTCTCATTCAGTCTCAGGAGTATTATACATAATCCCAATAATCAGCGCAATACAAATATTCAGTATCAAAAAATATAGCTCTCGCTTGCTGGAAATGCTGATTTGTTTTGTGACCCAAATGAATTCTCGTGTGAGTCTTAAATGATGGTCTGGAAATGAGCCTGTTCTGACTCTGGAAATTCTAAAGAATGTCTCCTCTGCAGCAGAGGTAGCTCTCGGTCTTCATTTCCCGGGACGGTCCTCATGTGACACATGATGCTGAATTGATGTTCAAATTAAACATAAAATAATATTTTTATGAAATGATGTCTGCACTTCGGGGAACATTTTACCACACATCTACTTGCTTGTCTTACTACCGCGGTGTTCTGGCGCGATGCCCTTTCTCCTTATACATCACAACCAATCAATACGCTCCGAAGGCGGGACAAAAGATCTCATAGGTTTATATTAATCAAAGTAATGACTGACTTTCGCAGATTTAAAAAGGGCTTTAAATTTTTACTCAATTTTATAGATTTATAAAGGTTTCTTTTCTTTACAACTCATATTTATTCAATCACTTTGTATCATTAATATTATTATATGAATTCTTTATGTGTTATTTCTGTCCACATATCTACTGGGGGTTACACTTTCATTGTAGTGTCATAGTGTTCGATGGTTCTTGAAATTTTTCAGACTGACTGGACCTTCTTTTCTTCACATAATAATCTTAATAAATGGACTGACTTTTTACTTAACAGTGTTTCTTGCCATAAACTGGATGTGTAGAGTCGTTGTAGTAGCACTAACAGGGCGACTGACTGTGCAGCCACTCTTCCTCTGCACCAGACAACTGATCGTCTGAAGCACATTAAGAAGACAAGAAATGGCACAAATTAACTCTCGGTAAAACACACCTGTGAACTGAAAACCGCTCCAGGTGAATCTGAGGAGAGAATGTCATGAGTGTGTAAAGCTGTCAACAATGTCTCTACTTTGGACAACATTAAATATAAAACATGTTCTGGTTGTTTAACACTTTTTGGTTTTCTGCATAATTCCATCCGTCCACAGTTTGGATGTTTTCAGTATTAATGTAGAATGATGAAAGTAAGTCAAATAAAGGCAAAAACCTCAACGGAGAAGGTGGTAGTGCATGGTATCTATTTATTTCCTGCATTTTCTTTAATCACACTGACACCTGAGTTCTGCATTTCATTCATGTTTTCATGGTTGGAATGCTAATGAACTATCCTTCATGCCTTTATTGCAGTAACCTTTTTCAATCAGTTCCTCGCATGCAGACCATTGAAAACAGACGACCGTCCTCAGTATGAGGGCTGCTTTTTTATCCGCAGGCCTATTCACATGCATTCGCAAGCCTCTGATTGGCTCCGGCAGCTAATAAGCCCAACAAATGCACACCTGTGGCTCGACACCAACGATTCTCCAAACTGTCAGAAAATCTCTGCTGATTCCACTTTGTGTTACTCTACATTACAGCCCTGCAAATGCAAAGTGCAGTAACTCAGCAGTGGAACGCAGAAAGATGACTTTATTCATTTTTGGATGATCTTCTCCTTTTCTTCAATAATTTTATGCTGCGCTGTTGTTCATTTTGCATCGTTTGTTCATTTTCTTCATTACAGTGTTGGTCCTTTATTCATTTTTGTGGATTTTTCTTCACTTTGCTTTATATAATTTGTCATTTTGTTTATTTTCTTTACATTTTCATCTACTGTATGTCTTATTTTGCTCATTTTTGATTTTTTTAATTTCATTTGGGTTCAATTTGTAATTATGCAGCTCATTTGTTTGTTTTCTTCATGATATTGTTGGTCTTATTCATTTTTGTTCATTTCTTTGATTATTTTTTTTAATTTTCTGGTCACTTTGCATTAAATAATTTGTCATTTGTTCATTTTCTTTATGTTTTCATCTGTTTTGTGTCTTTTTCATATTTGAGGTTCTTGATTTTCATTATTTGGTTCATTTTTTTCATTTCTTGGTTAATTTTATGTTCGGTGGTGTTCATTTTGCTTCACATTTTAGTCATTTCTTTGTTATTTTCTACATTTTTTGTTCACTTTGTTTTATGAAATTTACCATGCCATTTATGTTTTTCATGTTTTCATTCATTTTGTGTCTTATTTTGTTCATTTTTGAGTTTTTTGGTTTTCATTAGTTTCAATTTTACTTGTTTCTTTGTTAAATTTATGTTCCTTGTTGTTAATTTTGCTTCATATTTTGTTTAATTTTGGTCTTTCTCTTTATTTTATGCCGGTCATTTGTTAGTTTTTGCTCATTTCGTTGGTTATTTTGGGGCTTTTTGTTCACTTGGCTTTATGTCCATTCTCATTTTGTTCATTTTCCTCACATTTTCATTCGTTTTGCATCTTATCTTCTTCATTTTTTTTAAATTTTTGGTTCATTTTTCTAAGTTTTGTTCATTTTTCTCAATGTATTCTTCAGTTTGTGTCTTATTTTGTTAATTTTCTTTGTCATTTTTAAAAATTTTCCCTCTGATTATGTCCATTGTCTTGACTCGTTTGTAGATCATTATTTCGTTCATATTCAGTCAACACACTGGAGCCAAAGTGCAGTGAATTATCAACACTGCCGCAGATTTTACTCCGCAGTACTTGAGTAAAAGTACAATAAATATCTTAAAAACAAAAACCTTCTTAACTTCACCATGTGGAAGTTATTACATGCATATACATAACAACTGAACAGGTTCTTTAAGTACAGTTAAAACCAATGTTAAGGTCACATTAACAGTCATTAAGTCAGTGTCAGATCCAGAACCAGGTAAATGTAAAGATGTTAAACACTGTTACTTCATTTGATTATTTCTGATGATGTTCTGCTCATTTTGTTGCTTATTGTGGGGGGTTTTTGTTCCTTTTTGCTCATTTTGTTGATTTTTTTTTACAGTTTTCTTGGTTATATTGTATATTTTCAGTAACTTACTGGACTATTTTGTTCATTTTTGGTAATTTTGTTGTGGGCCTTTTTAGTTCATTTTTGCTCATTTATGTTCTGTTGTTCATTTGTTGAATTCACTTGATTATTTTGTCCGTTTTTATTTGATGACTTTTATTGACTTTCTGCTCACTTCGTTGCTTAGCACAGTATTTTTTGTTAATTTCTGCTCATTCTGTTGCTCTTTTGTTTATTTTTTTCAATTTTGTTGGTTCGATTGCACATTTTTATCAATTTACTTGACTATTTATCTGCTAATTTGGTCACTGATGTGGGTTTTTGCTCATGCTTCCTCATTCTAAAGCAAATTTTGCTCATTTTTAAATAATTTTGTTGATAGTTTTGCAGATTTGTGTTCATTGGATTGCTTACTGCGGGAATTTTTGTTAACTTTTGCTAATTTTGTTAAGTTTTGCTTGTTTTGTTGTGTAGTTTGTTGAATTTTTTTTTCAATCTTGTTAGTTGTCTTGAACATATTTATCAATTCACTCAATTACTCACTTCATTTTTGCTCTTTATTTATTGATGATTTTGCTGATGCTTTGTCCATTTTCATTCATTCACTTGATTATTAAGTTGAAGTTCTGCTCGTTTATTTGATCTGTCCATCATATTATCCATCTATTTGTTTCCTTTTAGTCCTATTCACTGAGGTGTGAAGCAAATGTAACAGAGCAGACATACATTTATATCACTGTCAATGTAACTGAGAGTGCAACGTGTTCTCAGTTGTGCAGTGCCTACCAAACATATCACAGCACCACGCAGTGTAAGGTTTATGCCCTAAATTATGGGTATTAGTAATAACCCAAATCACTTTATGATTCTGTAATGGTTGATCCACCAGTACGCACAAGCTCTTTAAATCACATGCTATATTTATGGCTAAAATATAACAATTGTTGTTATCCATGAATTTTCTGACATAGTGTTTTCCAAAAAAGCAGAAAAATAGAAAAGCGTGTTATTATTTGTTGATTAAGTGGCCAAATTACAGTTTTTTTTACTTGCATTCCTGAACAGACAGATTAATTTTAATGGCTGAATGTTATGTTTGAAACGTTTGAATAAAAATGTGAAATCCGTTTGAAATTCCTCACTCTTGTTCCAAATGGGGGGGAAACAAAGGAGAACTCACTGAAAAGGAAGAGTCCAGGTTGAAGCGTGATGACGCTGGGTGGTCTGCACACCAATAGGTCTGAAACATTTGTTGAGCGCTGTACATTTTTCTCACGTAACTGAGTAAATGTACTTGAGTACTCTGCACCTCTGATGCTCAGTAAATGATGAGTGGGTTACTATGGGTGCTGAAGTGTGCTCTGTGACAGCAGAGGTTTCATAAAGGGAAGGATGCGGCTACGTGCTGTAATGATACTGTTGAAGGGCTGGATCAGGGATGGATGCGGTCACCTACCCCAGGGTTGTCATGGTGACAATGGTGTACCAAAACGCTGCGGGGATGCTGGTGAACTTGCTGGCTGTGGAGCCTTTCTCTGCATAAAACATGACCGTGGCAAAGATAATGATGGCCATGGTGAGGGAGAATAGAAGGAAGCCCAGCTCGGAGGCGCAGCTCTTCAAGGTGTACCCCAGGATCCGCAGCCCCGCCGAGTGCCGGGAGAACTTGAAAATCCGAAAGACGCGGAAGACTCGCAGTGTGACAAAAGCACCGCTTACCTGGTCATTGTCGGTCATGACCAGTCCGATGTAGTAAGGCATGATGGCGACCACGTCTATGACGCTCATCACACTTTTCATGAACTTGTAGCGGCTGGGAGCTGCGATCAGACGCAGGAGATACTCAACCGTGAAGATCATGACGCACGCAGTGTCCAAACAAAAGAAGGCCAGTGCGTAACGGTCTCCACAGGAGATCTCCTTGGACCTGTTGGGCAAAGTCCCGCACGGTACCGTCTCCACCACGTTGGCCATCACTGATATGGCAATGAAGAAGCCTGTGACATAGTAGAAGACCAGCGCTAAGGTGCTGGTGTGTGGGTTTTCGAACGCCCGCCACAGGTACTCCCGGAACGTCAGGTTCACCGGCGTTGCGTCATTGTTCACGTCCATTTCCTCGTCGTCTTGGAGCCTCTCTGCATTTTCACGCCGTCGGTCCTTGTACTCCTCATAACAGCAGTCTCCAATGATCTCAGGGATGATCCCAAAGAAAGCCAGCTCCTCGTCGTACGCTGAGATGCATTCTTGGCGCGGATAGTGTAGTTTCCCCGTGCGGTAAAAATTGAGGATATGTCTAAAGATGTCAGGATCGCGGTCGAAAAAGTACTCATTGGACTCCTCGTGGAAAAAGAAGTCTCTCTCCGTGCTCCCTAGTAAAGTGTCGGGGTACCGCTCCAAAGTGGTCCGCCACGTTTGAAACTTGGTGCCGCTCACGTTGAGGACGATGAGTCCGTCCTGGGCTTTCCTCTTGTCTTGGGGAGGGATGGGCATCGGGGTGCTCGCCACAGGCATCCATCCTATGGCCGCCGCTCGCGCGAAGGGGAGCCATGCCGCTACACCTGCTGCCATGCTGACCTGTAGTGTTTAATACGACCCCGCTCCGGTTGTCACAGTGCTACGGCGCAGAGATGAACTGCATCTGCAGGAAGAACAGCAGATAGACACTGATGGTTAGGCTGGTGGAGCAGCCAGCCTTGAGAGAATAGGAGAGGAAACCACACAAACCCATTGACTTCTACTGACACTGCGCATAGCACTGTTGAGTATCACTCTCAAGCCCCATCCACTGTCTAACTGTTCAGTTATGGAAGCCCACTTTGCGGCAGAATATCAATTGGATTCCGAAAACGTCACCGATGTGTGAGCGGTGGTGTGTTTCAATGAAATTCCAAGTAAAAGAAAACCACCCACCTTAGGGAAGGCTGCTCTCTAAACTGCATCCACGGTGACTTTATATATATATATATACATTAAAAAACACCTATCCACGGAGAACACTCGCGTTTCCGCCACCCATTTATCTGTCACTGCAGCCACACTACAGAGGAAAAGCAGTAGAATATCGTCGCATCAACAAGTTAAACAATTTAAGCGGCAGTTTCTCAGAAGAGAGTGGTAATTTGTCCGAGCGTGTCTTCTCCCCCCTCTTCTTACCATCCGCAGGGCAACGGTGCTCATGCGTTTTTCCTCCCGTTGCAGCGACTCCTCAATAAACTCCTATTCCTCTCGTCGACTGCAAGACCACCCTCCCCCTCCTCACCACCGAGCTCCGACTGTGAAGAGAGGAGAGAAAATCGTATGCAGAGAGAGGAGTGGTCCTATCTGCACCCAGAGATTCCTCTGCTGCTTCACTGTGAGGGGAACTAATCAATGCGTAACAGTGGTCTAAGTAGGCGGCATCTCCGAACCTCAACTTAAGGCTTAGGTCGGTGTTTTCACTCGCTGTGAGTTACTCCTGCAACCTTAATATGCGTTCATCAAAATGTTATGAAATATTTTAAAGAGTCAAAAATGCAACCGGTCGTCTCTGTGGAGGTCGTAATGAACTGAAGCTCCCTGAAGTCATTTGGAGTTGTTGAAATTTACCTTTGAAAGTAAGGGCGTAGGTTCTGTTGGAGCATTTTAGTTAGGCACCTCATGGGGAAACAGGTCGTTTTCTGTGGTCTGTGCATCGATTTGTCTTGTTTTTGTTGGGGATTATTTACATGGAAGAAGAAATGAACAAAAACATCAAGAAAATGAACAAAAGCATCAAGAAAATGAGCAAAAACATCAGGAAAATGAACAAAAACATCAAGAAAATGAACAAAAGCATCAAGAAAATGAGCAAAAAACATCAAGACAATGAACAAAAATGTGCAACAAGCAGTGCAAAGATGGGACCAAAAACATCCATTGACATATTTACATATTTCATTCTGTAAAGAAATTACTTATTTCAACAGTTTTTATGTATTTTACACAAAGTCCAAACACGAGTCTAATTGAATAAGATGTTAACAAAATAATGAAGAGAATAAACACAATAGTACCAAAAATGAATGAAAAAGATCAAAGCTGTACAAAATGAATTTAAACAGGTCACTTTCTGTGGTCTGTGCATTGATTTGTGTCTTTTTTTGTTGAGGATTATTTACATGGAAGAAGAAATGAACAAAAACATCAAGAAAATGAACAAAAACATCAAGAAAATGAACAAAAACCTCAGGAAAATGAACAAAAACATCAAGAAAATGAACAAAAACCTCAGGAAAATGAACAAAAACATCAAGTCAATGAACAAAAATGTGCAACAAACAGTGCAAAAATGGGACCAAAAAAATCCAATGACATATTTACATATTTCATACTGTAAATAAATCCACTTATTTCAACAGTTTTAATGTATTTTACACAAAGTCCAAACACGAGTCTAATTGAATATGATGTTAACAAAATTAACAAAATAATGAAGAGAATAAACACAATAGGGCAGAAAATGAATGAAAAAGGATCAAAGCTGTAAAAAATGAATTTAAATAGTATTGTCTTTTAACAACATGGACAAATGCACATTTTGTTAATATCTATAGAAAAACTAATGAAGAGAATAAACAAATATAGAAAATTAGCCACAAAGCCAACAATGATCAAAATTAATTTAAAGTGTATTCTGTGTTTCATTT
>JAQQAE010008132.1:0-15412 GCA_029823295.1 Pseudamia nigra | reverse complement strand
TACTTTGTAGAAATCTGTTTTCACTCTGACATTAAAGATTTGTTTTTTGTAAATTATTGTCAAACAGGGCAAATTACTGTATATTGACAATGATTCATTTCATACTGCAATAAAAAGTGAAAACATCCAAGGGGTATGAATACAGTACTTTTGCAAGCCACTGTAACTGCCATGTGGTCAGAGGTTTGCACCACCCCTCTGATTGTGATCAAACATTTATTCTGATCAAACCAGTCTCTTCTGATTGTTTTAGACATGTATGTGCAGCCTTTTTATTCTGAGTGGGTTATTATTCCTAATTACTACTGGAATATATAGATCCATGTAAACACAGTCAGTGGTGCCAGGATACTCATACAGGAATTTAAATTTTATCTTAACCAGCAGCTGTATAGATAGAAAAACTCCTTAATTAATAATGGATGATATAATTGATAATCCTTGTACTTACGCTTCGATCAAGCTGGATATATCTGACATTCCGCCCACTCCTGCTGCAGGCCCCCCAACGGCATTCGACATCATTCCTGACATACTGACCAGACAGCGACACAGTGAACAGTCCACTAAAGCATGGCCAAGCAAAAGTGAAGTCACTCATATAATCAAACAAAGATGACACTCACAGCTGTTGCACTTGCTGGTTCTGCATCACGCTCGCAGCCTGTAAACACGAAGCCAGTTGAAACCCATCTATTTTCCCACAAAGCCATAGAGAATACACTACTCTTGATTAAATTTCTTGTACTGTGAGAAACCAATGCATTATCAGACGCTCTGGATCACTACTGCAGCAGTAAAACCCACATATGCTTGTAGATGCATTCTCCACCTGGCAAACATTCCCAAGTGTCACTATATAATGAATCAGGATTGCTAAGATGAGACAAGGTCCCTACAGCAATACATTACAGCTGGTAAAACAACAAGCCTTGGCAGAAAGAAAAGAAAATAAGAATGAGACACCTGTCCTCAGGACATGCCAGTGGTGTCCAGGTTTTCACTGGATGTATGACAATCCCTCACATATTAGGACACATGCTCTTACCATGCTGATGAAGGCGGGGTTGTTGATCAAACTCGCCATATCAAAGCCCAATCCAGCAGCGATCTGTGGCACACATTCACAAAAACGATTAGATCCATCCTGCCCAGGTTATATACAGCAGTTCCAAAAAAGTTGAGCCACGGTGTAAACTAAAGACATAATTTAGAAAACACTAAAACCCACTATATTGTTCTGGAAAACTATTTTGAATTTGACACCAGTAACATATTTCAAAAACCAACCACATCCAGACACGCTGCTGTCTTCTGTGGACGACAGCTCAAGATGGACTGTGGTGAAGTGGAAAACTGTCCTGGTCTGACAAGTCAAAATTTAAAATGTATTACAGTATTTGGAAATCATGGACACGGTGTGCTCCAGACTAAAGAGGAGGGGACTATCCGGCTTGTTATCCCCCATACGATGGTGTGGGGAGCACATTAGTGCACATGGAATTGGCAAACTGTACATTTGTGAAGGCGACATTAATGTTGAACACTATACGCAGGTTTCTGAGCAACATGACGTGTTTTTCAGGGATGGCCCTGTTTATTTCAGTAACAAATACCAATCTGCATTCTGCATGTATTCCAATAGTATGGGTTTGTAGTAAAAAAGGCCCAGGTGTTAAACTGGACTGATGCAGTCCATGTCATTTACTGAAAGTGTTTGGTGCATTATGAAATGTAAAATAGGACAAACAGGACCCTAAGCTGCTGAGCAGCTGAAATATTATATTAAGTAAGAAGGAGAAAACATTCCACTTTTAAATCTGAAGCAATTAGTCTCAGTTCAAACACTTAAAGATTAGGTGATGTAACAGAGTTGGTAAACATAAACCTGACTCAACTTTTACCAAGTGCTGCTGACATCAAATTCAAAATGATCATGTAAATGTCAAAAATCAACATAAATTAATACATTTTAAAATATTAATTAAGAAAAATTAATTCACTAATTTCCCAGTTTCAACATTTGAAATGTTGCCTGTGCCGTTTTCAATTAAATATTTCAAATGTCTCGCAAATCATCACATTTTGTTTTTATTTACTTTTTATACAGTAACGCAATGTTTTTAGAAACAGGGCTGTACGTGAGCTATTATGGGAAACCTTTACAGTGAGCGCTAATAGATAAATGCAGCTGGTTTTTACTTACCGGGCTTGTTGCTTCTTTATGCTTCTGCTCAGCGATCTTCAGGTTGGATTTGTAGGTATCATTCTCTGGATCTAATACCAGTGCCTTCTTAAAGTAGGAAATGGCCTCTGGATACTTGTTCATGGCTGTTAAAGCCAAGCTACAGAGAGAGGAGAGTATCATTAATTGACCAAATCTATATACACTACATAGAGGCACTAATGCCTTAAACAGCATGTAAACAGCATGTAACGCACCCCATCCGTCCATATGCTTTACTGTAAGTGGGATCAATCCCGATAGCTCTCTCACAGTCACCAATTGCCTCCGTATAATTTCCCAGCTTACTGTGAGCTGCAGCTCTGAAAAACAATAAAATCATAACACAGGTTCTAAATCTGCAGGTTTCTGTCTGTGTTTGATTTTATTTAATTTTACTAAATGACTGCACTGTTAAGCCACTTTTAACAATTACGTCATAGCTCCATCTAATCCTATGCAACGGTGTGCCTCCTTGTTCTTCGACTAGTATATAAAATGCCTGAACCACTAATGAAATGCACCAGTACAGAGCTGAGGACACAGCTGCAGAGTATCATGCATGTGCCGTTGTGAGTACCTATTGCAGTAGTACACAGCGTTTCTTAGATCCAGATCGATCGCCTTTGTGTAGCACTCCACCGCACATCTGTAGTTCTCTTCTTTCATGTGATTGTTCCCTGAAAACAAAATATTTATACATTTTGAAAAACTGTGATTCCAAACTGATCATGTTCTTAGTTCCGTCTTTTTTTCCATCGCAAAAAATGGCAAACTCGATGGAATCACATTGTTTTCATAGTTTGAGGCACAAACAATGATTCCACTTTGGTCAGATTAAATCAGTGGTTCTGAGCTGGTGTCACCTTGTGGTTCATATTTTCAAATTATCAAATTCAAACCAGACAAATGTTTTTTTTAGGAGATAAACATATATAGTCTGAGTACATTTTGAACAAAACATACACATATTTCAGCAGTGGATTCAAATTTAGAATATAAAATACTCAAAAAATTAAAGGAAAAATCTCAACTTTCCTCTTGTTCTGTTTACAAATAGTGTTATTCAAACTCGCCCTGATACCACGATATTGGCTGATAATACTAATAGGATAGATTCATGGGTTGTTGACAGTGTTAGTTGAATTGAATTAAACTGAATGAAACTGAATTGAATAGAAGTAACTTTATTTATTTCTTTTAAGTTGGGGACATACTACACAACTTTCACATTCACTAACAATTTTGAAAAGACTTGGGAGTTCACACTGACTGACTAGTTCTAGCAATTTTTTTTGACAACTGAAAGACCGGGGATCACACATTTAATGACTGCACCCGATGAGGGATCACAGACTTCATGATTTGTCAAACCAACGGAAGCCAAATAAACACATCAAATGATCTCTCATGTCAGCAATCATGTCTATGAGAGCGACAGTTCAAACAGTCATGGACGACAAATGGCTCCACAGTTGCTGTTGTTTTGCGCAGCAATCTGCTCTGAGAAATCCAGGAAGAAAAAATAGGTATGGCTGTTTGCCACATCAGTATTTTGATATTCCTGCTACTATCTGTCGTCTTTGTCCTCTGATGCCATTTCCTGTGTCCTATCTATTCTTTTTCATTTTCTGTTGCCACTTCTTTGTAGTTCTGTCAGTACACACTACCTGACTGCAGAGTCAGCTGAAGAATTCAAACATTTATGATTTACTGAGGTTTGGTCGCGTCTGTTCCCCTCACACACTTGCAGATTTGAGTCTTTACCGCTCATACACTAACAGATTTTGATACCAACAAGCCAAGCCAACTGTCCCCAACTAGTGGTGACTGGTACATATTCTGCCAAACTGTGAACTGTGGGTAAAATTGGGCAAAAAATCTTGTGGTTTGTCACCAGGTGTAAAGAAATTCATTTGACCAGTTCATAGGTAAGGAAGATCAAATCAGTAGGATGTTTTAACTCTTCACAGTCTTCAGTCTGTCATCACCTATGGCATGGTGATGGCACCAGGGACATTACAAATCTTGAATTTTCACATAATAAAATTGAGTACCGTATTTGCCGGATTAAAAGTCACGGTTTTTTGCATAGTCTGGCGAGGGGAGCGACAAATAAATCTGAGCGACTTGTATTTTGAATAAATTCGACTGTAGGGTGTTCGTCACACTGACAGCCGCTAGAGGAGACGAGCCGTGAGCTCTCTGTCAAGCGCGAGGCCGCGGCTGCGCACGTTCCCCGAACAGATGTGACCTGTTCTGCATAGTGACTAATACACATTTTTTTTCTTCTTCATTATGCATTTTTTGGCTCATGCGATTAACATACCAGAGTGAGTTTTCACCCGGAAAATACGGTAATTATAATTTTGCATAATAATGTTTTGCAAATCTGTAAGTGTGTATGAATTCAGATTTTGTCCTTTGCATTTTTGTGCTTATTTGAAATGTGTGAAAACAAAGTGTGAAATGTGTGAAAACCATCTCTAGGAACAAAAAATAAAAGAAGAAAGTTCCTCAAAGCAGTTAGCTGCAGCTGTGTATGAACATGTTTGTTCAAGAGGTACTTGGGTAGACTTTCTCAACGCAGCGTGTTGACTATATTCATAACAGCACTAGGTGGAAAAAAATGTATTGAACACAAAGGTTTGTAGAATACAATGAAAGCACCCCTGCCATAGCTGTCTAAACTTTTTCAATACCGTACATTACAGCACATTCTATTTCTTTCTGCGTGTACCATTTTTTGTGTAGCAGACTATTCCTCTGTATTTAATAAAGTGCTCCCTGGAGACAACATCAGTTAATAATCTTGTCATATTTTATAATACTGCTGAAATTGAAATGCTACAAGATATTGATCTGGTACCAGGCAGGCAGCAGAGGAAGTTTGAGGTCGCACAAGACAAATGCAAGCAGTAACATCACCTTCGTTCTTGAGCTGTTCTGCTCGTTCGATGTCTTCTGGAGACGGGGAAGTCTCTGGTATGGTTACGTTGTCATTCTAAGACGTACCACACAGAAGAGGCGTCATGATTTTAATAAAGAATGTTCAGTGTACTTTTCTTATGGTGGACATTTTGGCTCCAAACACAGTCTTTTATATGTGTATGTGCAGATTTCAGGAGGCATGGTGGAATCCCCCCCCAATATTAGTGAAATGTACATTTGTTCTTCCTCCAAGAAACAATTCAAAGTCACTTTATGATTTTTTTTTTGAGTAGCTTCTTCATATAGATCATATGTAACCCTTGGACCTCTATAAATAACTTCTTATCAATGATTCATTTTCCCCTCATTCTGATTTTGTGTTTTATTGCATATTTTGCTAGTTTTGTTGCCTAGGCTGTCATTCACAACATTAAATCAAAAATGAAGAAAATAAGCTCAGTCTTTATTCTTTTAGATACAGTAAAAATGTGGATATTACATTAGTTTGTACTGAATTTGGCCAAGTTTGGTATCACTTTCATTCTGTTGCTTATTTTTTCTCATTTGTATTCATTTCCTTGATTACTTTGTTAATTTCTGGTCATTGAGTGAAATACTCTGTTCAATTGTTTTGAATATTTTATACATTTCTTTGTTTCCTGCTCCAAATTTGCAGGAGGATGCAGAAATGCCAACTTAAGACTGTCACCCCAAATGTTTAAATGAAACTTGCATGCTGGTCTATAGGTCAAAACAGTCCAGAGGATGTTGCACTACCTACCTTCAGCAGGGCATTGAGAAATATCTCTGTTAGAGGTTGTGGCACAGCAAGATGGCAGTCACTGGAACTGATCTTAAATGTAGTCTCCAAACACTGTATGGCAACTGATGTGATGGTCCAACAAAATGTGACAAGATGATGATGTTTCATTACAAATTCAATGAGACAAACAAATGTTTGTATTCATCTTTCACATGACACAACGTCTGAAATGTGCAATATGATTTCCGAAAAAATTGAGCCTCTGTGTAAAATATAAACAAAAAGCCATGAAATGGCAAATCCCCCCAATCTTGAAATTAACCATGACCTTAACCTTTTTCCTTGAAGGTCACAACATACATAGAATCACCATAGTCAATAATCCAGGGGTTTATGACATTTTCAACCTCAGTACATAGCTAGAAGTGTATGCAGGTCAAAGTTCAATCATTTCTGATCTTACAAAGTCCAGGTCAAGGTCATTTGATAAGCAAGAGGTGTCCTGGAGATTAATCTGTCACATTAAAATTTTGTGCCTCTCACTGTAGTCGTTTTGGTACTATAGGTCAAAATAATTTTTTGCAACTATCTCATCAATTACCTAGTCAATAAGCAAATTAGGTGCCACCACCTACCCTGGTAACCCTTCCCCCTACCCTGTCTACCCATGTGCCACGTTTGGTTAGTTTGGGTCCAGGGACGTAGGAGACACAGGGCAGAATGTTCGCACGGATGAATGAACAAACGAACAAACCCCCATTATAGTAATTTTTAATGTTTTGATAATAATATTGTGTTTTTATTCACATTTTACACAGAGGCTCAACATTTTGGAAACAGGGTTGTACACATTACATAACACCCTAATACCTTACTACACCATACAACCTACTTATATCCTCTGAATCAGGGTAATTACCAGAGAGTACACAGTACATGTGATCGTTCGAATTGAACAAAACAAGATCTACAGTAAGTGGCTTCTGAAACAGTCCTTTTCAGGTATAGAAGGTGAGTCGACTTACCTTCGAGGCTTTCCTGCTCATCAGAATTCAAAGCCCCACAGTGTGTTTGATCTCGTAGAAATTGGATAATCGAGTATGCCAGGCGCTTCTCCACAGCCATTTTCACCTGCAAACTGCTCAGCGCAGGCAGTTGTTTGGAGTGAAACAGAAGGCACCACAGAATTAGTACTGGTACTATTTAATGTGCAGTAATATTAATGTGTGAGTGTAGAAATGTATATAAACTCTATAGCTATGCCACTTCTGAATCGGAACAGTACAGTTTTGAGTCCAGACAGAAATGGTTATTTGTGTTTCTTAACTTTATGGTAAAAACTGAGAACCACTTCACATTCCTAAATCTAGAGGTAGAATGTTCAAAGCTGTTAGAATAAGACAACTTTCTTCAACACTGGAATCTGTAGGAGGAAAATTAAAAAAATATTATCTGCATTATCTGGTGAAGTTAAAAAAACCAAATGATAAAAGTAGTACTGACATATCAACCAGACATGAGCAAGGGTTAATATTTGCCAGCACTGCTATAGGGAGTAAACAAGATGTCATTTCTAAAACTGTAGATTATGTGATTTGTTCAAATAAGGGTTTTCCCAACATTTGTACAGTATGTCTGTATTTGTGCTCATTCATAGATCACACGATTAAAGGGTGACTTTTAGGACAGCTAAGTTAACCTATGTGGCCAGTCAAAAGTTTGGACACAACTTCTCTTTTGTTGTTTTAAATTTATTTTTATTATTTTCCACATTGTACCTTAATAAAGTCATCCATACTGTGAAAGAACACATATGGAATTATATAGCAAACAAAGAAGTGTTAAACAACTCAGAACATGTTTTATATTTTGGATTGTCTAAGGTACAATTCACTTTCACTCAGCCTTTTCAGTAAAGTCTGTCAACTTTTGAACTTATTACCAACTGGAACCAAATTAATCTCAGAAATGCATTTTCTCATTAAAGATGTTAAATGGTGGCTAAAAGCAAAACAATCCATATCCATTTTTAGCTGATCTTCATTTTTTATGGTACAATGTTGTGTGAGCACTGTGGTATGTTTAGGTAGGTGTGTTTTTATAGTGTGAACATGGTTTTGACATTTCTGATTATTTAAAATCCTTGTACAGGTCTTATTCCTGTTATTTCAAGATGATGTGTGATACAGTGTGCTGCCCATATTGTGGCATGTATGATTTACATTCTCTGGCATAATATTTTATTTATTACGTAGTCTTTCTTTTAAAGTTTGTTGTGTTGCTTACATTATGGAAAAGCCTAACTAGGAAAAGGACTTGAAAATCATAGATAGATACTAACGCTTTCTGTATTGGAACCATGTTAATTCCTACGTAATTGTAGACACATCTAGCTTTGATGACAGCTTTGGACAATCATGGCATTTTGTCATCAGATTCACAGGGTAGTCACCTAGAACAGTTTTCAAATTAGACATGTTACTTGTCAAGGGTGAAGTTGCTTTGTCTTAATCTACTTGATAATATTAGTTGACCTCAAAAAGTGAGTGCAGAAGCAACAACCCTCGTGGTGCCACTACAACTACTGTACATATCCAAATTATGGCAAGACACGCTAAAGTAAGTAAAAAGAAAAGACAGCCTATCAAGAACTTTGAATGTGCAGTCACCAAAACCATCAAATGCTATGATAAATTTAGGAAAACCCCTGAAGAAGGTATGTCTCAAACCTTCAACTGGTACTGTATTTGTACATCATGTTTAATTGTGTCTGGGCACAAAAGTTTGATAAACACAAAATAAAATAAACAAACATGAAATAATATTGGAATATATTAGTAGAAACCCAAATTTTCCCAATTAGATAATAATTGCTGGATTGTAAAGAATAACATAATAACCACAGCCACTGTTCTCCAAAAAAATGATCATATATATATTATAAAAATTCTACCTACTGGCCTCTGCATGTTTATTGTCATTTCACATGCCACAGGTACAAGGCAACAAAATGCAGATTGCATTTAACCAGAAGTGCATTCGTAGTAGAAAGTCTATTGTAGGTATGTACAAGCTACAGTATATAGAGGCTATGACTATCATAAGCATATATACAGTACAGGTATGTACAGTTGTGCAGTTGAGATTGGGGGGGGGGGGTTATACCACATACATACAATAGTCTAATTGAAATGACAAAATGTGCAGAATATGAAGTTAAAATTATAATGTGCAATGGTGGTATGCATTATTTACAGAAGTGTAAAGTATTATTGACATGTTAGTTATTTACGAGGACTGTCTATCAAGCCAGAGGCCAGTGTTTCTGCACTGGAAGCCACAGCCTTCTCTTCTGAATATGGAAAGCACTGTCTCAGTTTCAAAAGATGGCCACTGGTGCAGGTCTTTGGTGTCTAGAGCAAAGCTGCTCCAAATATGTTTAGGAAAATGAAGATAAAAAGACACTCTAAGAACAATCTGGATTGGAGACAGAAGCATTGCCTCAGATTTCCATCACGTGCTGATGCCATGCGTGGATGTGCTCATGTATGTCTCCGTGGAACAGCTTCCTCCTCTCCTCCCTCAGTGTGTGTTGACAACACGTATATGCAGTGATGCAGAAGCTGTGATGTAATACCATAACAGGAGACGGTAATGGATTTTTAGCCATTATACAAGCATTCTATTAGCAAAATGAAACCCACTCAAGCTCATTCACAAACTAAGGAGATAAACACACGTAAGCTAATTAATGAACACTGTTTTTAATGCCGTCCAGACAACAGGCGCGTTCACTGTGCAGCTTATTGGTTTAACAATATCATTTCTGACAACGAGTCACTAAAGCAGAGACAGAAACAGACACGTACATTCGACCTCAAAACCCCTCAAGCACTACAAAGCCAAATTATATGTAACGTTGTGTCAAATGATGTTATTGTGTGTCCCCCGCCCACCTACCTGAGCGCTTCTCCAGCTGTCTGCTGCTACCGCGTCATCAGGACTGGTGGCAGACTGAGGCAGCCTCTGCGCATGCGCGTCCGTGGCGGAAATAAGATTATTTTACTCATTTTGTTGCGCGTTTTCTTAATATTTCTTAAATCTATTTCAGATTTTGTTAATATTTGTTCATTTTCTTTCCTACATTTATTTCTGTTCATTTTCTGAATAATTTAGTTCATTTTGTTGCCTGTTTTGTTAATATTTATTCATTATATTGTATTATATTATATTATATTATATTATATTAGATTAGATTAGATTAGATTAGGTCAACCTTTATTAGTCCCACAGTGGGGAAGTTCACAGTGTTACAGCAGCAAAGGCAGCAGGATACATGCTATAAAAAACTAGAATATTGTGGCGCTGAGCGGCCATGTGAAACGGCGAGAAATCTGGCGGTTCACACACCAAGGCTTTATTGCTACAGAACATCCAGTCACCTCAACAGTCTGGAACCAACTGAACTACCCCCCAAAGCAATCCCCACAAAACCCATAAGTCCCCATGATGCCTAGCGGCTCCCCCTAGCGGCACCCCACAGCCGCTACAATATATATAAAAAATAGGAATAAAAAATTAAAAAGAGAAATTAACAGTCTCAATAAATAGTAAGGGCTGTAATGAAGTGGGCAGCATTATACAGAATGGTGCAGTGGCATAATAAAGACTATGGTATTGTAAAAGTGTAACAGCATCAGGAGGAACGACCTGCGGTCCCTCTCCTTCACACATCTGGGATGTTTCAGTCTGTCGCTGAAGGAGCTGCCCAGTGCTGTGATGGCACAGATTGCCCATCAGAGATGACAGCTTCGCTATCATTCTCCTCTCTCCCACCCTCTCCACAGACAAGGGGCCATCCCAGGACAGAACTGGCCTATTTTGTTCATTTCGTTGGTTATTTGTTAACATTTGTTTATTTTATTGCCTATTTTGTTGATTTATGCTCATTTTTGATTATTTTGTTCATTTAGTTGTACACTTTGTAAATAAGTGTTCATTTTGTTTCTTATTTTGTTAATATTTGTTCATTTTATTGCATATTTTGTTGATTTCTGTCCACTTTTTTAATTATTTTGTTGTATATTTTCTTTAATATTCATTCATTTCATTGTTTGTTTTGTCCATTTGTTGCATATTTTGGTTAATATTTGTTCATGTGTTATTTTCTGTGTTGTTATTTGTATTATTGCGTGTCCCCCGCCCACCTACCTGAGCGCTTCTCCAGCTGTCTGCTGCTACCGCGTCATCAGGACAAGAGGCAGCCTGAGGCAGCCTCTGCGCATGCGCGTCCGTGGCGGAAATAAAACGCATCTCCCTTCAGACAGACACCACCAGCCGTGAGAGCAGAGCAGAGTCACCTCTGAGCCAGACACACACAGTAAGAAGTGGGAGCAGCAGGAAGAGTGTGTTTTTACAAATGCAAAACGCATGAGACCGTGGGTATGTGTGCGCTGAGAGCTGTTGTCTGCCGTGCTCTTTGGAGGTAATGCTTTATGAACAGAAGCCGCTTTAGTGAGTTTATTCAACACCTGCTGGAAATGTAAAAGAGGTCTGTGCAGCTACCGGAGACTGGAGGGACAATGTCCTCCTAATATTGGTCAAATCTGCCTCTGACAGCAACTGATAAAAGTTTGTTAATATTTGTTCATTATTGTTCAATAATTGTCCATTAATATTTGTTCATTTTAATTGCCTATTTTGTTCATTTTGTTGTTTATTCTCTCAGTATTAGTTAATTTTATATCCTATTTTTGTTGATTTTGTCCATTTTCTTGATTATTAATTTTGTTGTTTATTTTATTAATATTTGTCCCTTTTTTTGCCTATTTTGATTGTTGTTAATTTTCTTAATTTAAATTTTGTTGTTTATTTCATTTATTTTATTATTGTGTAAACATTTGTTTATTTTGGTGCTTTTTGTCTTAATTTATGCTCAGTTTGATGTTTGTTTTTTTTTTGTTAATTTCACTTAAATTTCT
The DNA here is from genome assembly GCA_029823295.1 of Pseudamia nigra. Classification (NCBI taxonomy): domain Eukaryota; kingdom Metazoa; phylum Chordata; class Actinopteri; order Kurtiformes; family Apogonidae; genus Pseudamia; species Pseudamia nigra. The sequence goes on along the minus strand of JAQQAE010008132.1, from coordinate 3,513 downwards.
TTTTGTGCCCTTTCTGCATTTTTGTTTGCATTTTGTAGATTTGCTAATTTTTGCTCATTTTGTGTTTATTTGGTTCAGTGTCCTATACATTTCAATCTTTTGCAATGCAAATGGACATACATAAAAATTTCAGGGTATGTGGATTGATTTCCAATCAAAAATGGTAGGTTGATTTTTTTTTTTTTTTTTGCTATTTTTGTAGATTATTCAGTCCATTTTTGTGCATATTAGCTCATTTTGTTGGTTATTTTTGATGGATTAACAATTCACCACACCACGGAAAATAATGTTCCCAATACTCAAAATTTTAAGCAGTATCCAGAGCTGCCTGATTTAAAAAAATGTCTGCCCCAGTATTAAACAATACCTTTGTGCTTTGGCTGCATATTTTATTGTTTAATCTATGCACCTGTTACTCATAAATGTTGCAGAGCTGATATGTAGCTCTCCATTTATAATCGCTGTGTAGTTGTGGCTGTGATTTAACGGAGCTGCCTCACAATTACCGTAAACTTAAATAAACGTGCTTTGAAAGGCTGCCGCCCAAGTGCGATGAAACATTACACTGAGTGGTCATGGGAAAAGGTCACCGCTTAGCATGGAAAGCATTCAGATCATATTTCAAGTGTGACTTTGAAAAATTTACTGCTTATGTAGTAGACCTGTTGTATTCGCTCGTTCATTTTTAATCATAAATGTAATTGTTTAAGTGCAATCATAGCATCTTTATTGCAGCGTCTCTAAACCTCCAGTGAGAATGACCATCCAGAATAGATCTGTGAGATATGTAGGAAATGAGGCTAACACACTGAGATGGGACCTGAGCTCTGAGGAGATCAAGACCAGGACAAGTAACCTGATCAACAGAATAAAGAAGGTTTATGATGATGTTGGATCTCTCAGCATTGAAGACGTGTGTGTTGAAAACACCCTGAAAGCCTTGGCTAATGCCAAACTGGATTATGCATGTAAGTAAAAAAGTAGCAATTGATTTTCTTGTAGTGCTGGGCAATACAACAATAATTATCATAATTATTATGTCATAGATATTTTATATAGTATTGAGATATTTGATGATGGTCATTTTTATGTAACTGTAGCTGTTGACAAAGATTTTCTACAATATCTCCAGGTCTTTCATTGGTACATGAATGACAGGTCTGGTGTACAAATAATTTGGTCTCCAACCCTCAGAGATGCACCGGTGACCTGTTTAAGTTTATGAATGAATGAATGAAACTTTATTTATAGAGCACTTTACAACAACAACAAAGCTGACCAAAGTGCTGTACACTCAGATAGAAAATAAGAAATACAGAATTTCCTCCGTCTGAGGGGGTGTGGGACCGCTGCGCCAAATTACAAGCGCGCCACCACTTGCAGTTGGGGGAGAAAAGAGGCAAGTTATAGTTCAGAAAGTATGTATTTTATATGATTAAACCATTTAGAACCCCGGGCATATTACGTTCCTGCTTAGCTATTATTCCGTCACATGGATTGGTAAGAATACTGAGGAATGTCGGACACGTTCCTGGTTACTCATTTTCCACCACTATTATTTGTTTTATTGTAATGTTTCCAAATGATTGTACAAGTGACTAACAAACTTAGTAACTTAAAGTTACTTAGATATAATATATGACGAAATAGAAACATATTTTACTAATGAATGTAATGTGAGGTATCTTAGCATTTATCCAGGAATTAAGATACGACGACGATGATAATAATAACTCGGGAAACATTTAGGGGGGAAATGACGTAATGAAGTAAAGCTGAAGCCTGGAAACGGCTAGCTTAGCTTCAGCTAGTATCAGCGGTCATTGTGCAGAGACATTCAGCAAGCATACACCAGATTCAGTGATTCAAACTTGCTTTATGTGTGTTAAATATGTTGAAATTTAACGCTACTTGGTGTCACTTCCTGCTACTCAATGCTAATATTAAAAAGGCTAAGCCACATCCCCAAAATTGCTGTGCACTGGACAGAAAATACTCAGGATGACTCACCAGTTGTAGTTTAAAGCTGTACAGTATTATGTTTATATAAAAATCCCAGTAAAGCAGCTGCTCTCATTTAAAGTTATCCAGGTAAATTCCCAACTCTCATAGCTTGGCTATGACTGTTTTTCCTTTTCTTGTTTTTCTTCCTCGTCTGCGTTTAATGGCTGTCGGAAAACAGCATTTAAGATGCTTTCGCGCCACCCTCTGTTCGCCACTGCAGACTAATATATACAGTACAGTATATGTATACGTGTCTAGTGCTGCCTTCTACTGGTACATAAACGTCACTGCAACTGTCCTCTGCGCTCTATGCTGTACATATACGTATTACTATTATTTAACAATATGACATACACATAGTACAAAGGTTTCTGACTGGAGAAACAATGCAGATTTTTCCTGAAATTACAAGTAACCTTTATTTATACCTTAAATATTAAATTGGATCAAAAATAATTTGCAAATACTCTGTGTCAGGGTCTGTGAACAATTTCCTGCTTTATTTTGTGACCCCCCTTTTGTGTATACTTGTTTGTTTTACTTTCTATCCTTTGTCTCTTTGTCCCTCTTCTTGGCTGTCCTCTGTGTCTCATCCGTGACTAATTCTTTTTTGGACAGATACTGAACATTTCATTTGGAGAAAATGTGGACAACTGATCTTTTTTAAAGGCAAAGAGATATTATTCTAGATTTTAAAGATGAGTTGATGGACAAGGGCTTTGTTTATTTTGTGCAATTAATCTTAATTAAAGGAAAGTTTCCCATACATAAAAAGAAACCAACTCCAGAAGGAAACTAAATTTAGAATGTACTGGATTAATATGGCACAATCAGAACTGTCAAGAATAAAAAGCTATAAAGATGTATAACATTTTTGTTAAATTTTATATATGCATGATTTGTCTCTGAGCTATATATGTGATCTATCTTTTATGATTTGTTATATTTGCTATATATACAGGATTTATATTCTTTTATCTGTCATTTATTTATTTATTTAATGTATTTTTCTTTAAACCTAAATAGCTATTGTAATGTGTAAACTCTGGTCCCCTGGCAGAAGCAATGTTGTTGTGTATATTTTGTTAATTAAAAAAAGAAAAAAAGCTGCCCTCGGGGTATTTCTACTCTCTTGGCCACTCTTCCCCTGTCATCATGGTCCCCACCCCACACTCACCTTCATTCAGACCATTTACACCTCTTACCCTTGTTCCTTTTCAGTTTGTCATGTGTTGTTGGGGATTAATTCTTTGTCTCCTTCCTGCTTCACGTTTTCCCGTAGTTGTGGATTTCAAATACTACCTGTTTGTGGATTCTTTCTCTGGAGTCTGCGTTTGGGTCCTCCATCTGCTGCTACGCCCATTGCCATATCCTTTTTCAGAAAATGCACTTACTTGCTGTAATAATGTGTTTTTTTCACTATCTGGATGACTTACCGTAATATTCACACTATAAGCCGCGGCTTTTGTCACACATTGCCGACCCTGCGGCTTATACAATGATGCGGCC
>JAQQAE010008131.1:0-15413 GCA_029823295.1 Pseudamia nigra | reverse complement strand
TTTCATAAAATTTTTATTTATTATTACTTTTGTCAGATTCAAGTTATTTCTGTGACCATTGTGGGTTTTTCTGTCATATACAGAGGGTACCAACAATTTTATCCACGTCTGTATCTAATAAAATGACCAAATGTCAACAAAACAATTAATACAACCAAATAATGAACAAGATTAAGACAATATGATTCACAAAACAATCAGGAAAATATCTCAGAAATTACAAATAATAAATGTTGCTAAATGAAACTGAATAAAAAGTAACAAATTCGTAGAAAAATGACCAAAAGAATGAACAAATGTCACAAAAATAAACAAAATTATCCACAATATTAAGTATGAACATGAATAATGGGGAAAATCAACGCAGAATCTCAAAGCGATGAAGAAATCACCAAAAAAATAAAACAAATGGAATCATCAAGATGAACAACAAGGGAAAAAAGACAAACTAACCAACAAGATCAACAGAAAAGAATGAAATGATAAACTGTTTTTAAAATGTGCTACAGAAATGATTCAGATATTTTTTGCAGCTCTTGACACATTTTATTTCTTTCTATCCACAAATGGATCTTTAGATTGAAAAGGTTGCAGAGCCCTGATCTAGATTATTTTTAGACACAATCAGAATATGTCAATAAATGCAGTACGATTCAGGTTTAACGTTCATGTTCCCATCTTGAGATTCTATCTGTATTAGCAGGTGTATTATTTCCACCACTCAAAAAATTGTTTTCTTTTTGAGAAATTCAGCTCTGGCAGAAAAAAAAAATAATAATAAAATAAAGGGACCACAGCAAAATATCCAGTTTCTCTGATTTTTACTATTTACAGGTATGTGTTTGAGCAAAATGAACATGTCTAGTTTATTATCTAAACTGCTGCTAACAAATCTCTCACATTCCAAATAAAAATATTGTCATTTAGAGCATTTATTTGCAGAACATGACAAATGGTCAAAATATGAAGATGCTGTGTTTTCAGACTCAAATAATGCAAAGAAAACAAGTTAATATTCATTTTTTTAAACACATTACTAATGTTTGAACTTGGGAACGGTCCAGAAATTTTGGTGGAATAACCCTGTTTTGCTCACTTTTCCTCATTCAATATGATTCAGGTCAGGTGATCATCGAATCAGCACCTCATTAAGTCGGGTGACGAGCACTGACAGACACTACAACGGAATGGTTGTCATACATGTAGAGATGCTGGTTTCAGAGAAAATCATAGTGGTCTTTTTTTATTTTTAGAGCTGTTTTTTTTCTCCATATTTTAGTGCAAAAATAAACTGCGTTTGTCCGACGTTGTTTAGGAGCTCTGGATCACGTTGTAGTGACGACTCAAGATGGGAAGTTCCCTCTGAACCAGCTGGGTCAGATCTCCATGAAATCACCTCAGCTCATTATGGTCAATATGAGCAGCTTCCCTGAGGTACGAGGACACACACACACACACACACACACACACACTTGCATTTATAGCCCCATGGGGAATAATCCATTTCCTAAATTTGGGTCTGGGGACTTAAAATGGTTTGTGCGGTTGTTTTAATTGTAAATTTTGTTCACAATTTCATTAATTTCCCCCATTTTTTGTTGTCGTTTTTGCTCATTGTCTTCATTATTTTGTTCATTGTTGGTGTTTTTTTAAAATCATTTTTCCCATTTTCGTTCAGTTTCTTTCCTTGTTTATTTTCGGTAAATGTTACTCGTTGTCTTCCTTGTATTATCTACTTTTAATTGCACTTTTTCTTTTTCTTTATTCATTTTAGATCACTTTATTTTTTGGTTCATTCAAAAAATTAACTTTGTTTTTTTAATTATTTCTGATCATCTTGCGCATTACTTTTGCCCACGTTTAGATTTATTTTGTACATTTTTACAGATTATTTTTGCCAATTTCCGTTTTTGTTCCAATTTTTGTTCCCTCTGTGTATTTTTTTGTTCATCTTTGGCTAAATTTTGTTCAATCTGTTGAGATTATGTTCTTTTTTTCATTTTTGTTTTTTTTTTTTTTTTTTTTTTTTTTTTTTTTTTAGTGCTCATTTTTGTTCATTGGTGGTGGTGTTTTTATTATTTTTCCCATTTTCATTCAGTTTCTTTACTTGTTTATTATTGGTAAATGCTCTCATTATTGGTAAATGTTACTCATTGTCTTCCTTGTATTATCTACTTTTAATCACACTTTTTTCTTTTTCTTTATTCATTTTAGATCACTTTATTTTTTGGTTCATTCACAAAAATTAACTTTACTTAATTTTTTCCTAATTATTTTTGATCATCTTGTTCAGCATTTTGCCTACATTTAGATTTATTTTGTACATTTTTACGCATTTTTTTTAAATCAAACTTATGCTCATTTTTCTTCATTTTGTGTCATTTTTGTTCATTTTAGGCTAAATTTTGTTCAAAATCAGTTACATGTTGAATTAATAGAGTTAATTTGTATGTGACTTCTTATTTTTACACCTACATAGTAAATGTGTAATTATACTGTGCTATACCCTTAGTGTTCCACTAGCGACTCACGGGGACCACATTTGTGCCCCTACAATGATGAGAAGCACCCGTAGATTGGTGTGGGTTCAGGTTCTGGTCCCCGCGGCGACATAAAAACACACACAGACCATCTTTACTGGTATCCGTTTGTCTCGTACGGACAGCACAGTAACTTAAAGCTTTGTAAAAATAATCGAAATCCGGGAAGGATAGCTGGTCCTCTGTGAAGGCACGGTGAGCCCGAGCAGAATCTCTGTGCAAATGAAACCCGACCTACGTCTCTCGGCGACTGTGTCTCAGATGCTAATTGATTGATCACTCGCCGAGCCCTTTGTTCTGGGGTGAAAGATGGCAACAAGAGCCCGAATTTCTGTGTGTGTGTGTGTGTGTGTGTGTGTGTGTGTGTGTGTGTGTGTGCGCGCTCTGAGATGTGGTTATGTCTGCGAGTGAGTTGTCACAGAAAAGGAAATGACCTCATTTTACCCCAGGTTAGGAAGGAATGGATTATTTTTCTCTGTTTGCCCCCCCCCCCCCTCTTTCTGGTCAGCTTTTTAGATGCAGTTGTGAAAAATGAAAGCTCCAGAGGCAGTTTTACTAGTGAGACGTTGAAGTTGAATATGCTTTTCAGAAATCAACATACCATCATATTTTAAGATGCTTTTACTGGCTGCCTTTGCCATCTCGTTAATGTGACTTCTTGAGCCTTTTAGCCTAAGTGCATAGTATCTCATGTTTATAACAGTGATTTAATGTCTGCGCCACTCTTTATAACATGCATTTTTAGCAATAATGGCCAGGATTAAAGCTGCAGGAGTCGAATACTCCGGAATTTGCAAAAAAAACATGCACTCCTCCCTTCTTGCAGCTCTAAACGTAGACGAGGGTGGCACCGTTTTATGCTGCCACTGAAAAGTGTAACCATCCTTACTGCCTTCTTTGTCGAGCAACAGCCGAGCACATCTGAGAGAATCTTAACCGTGATTGGTCGTTACAGCTGTCAGTCATGACCTTAATTCCCCCCCCCCCCCCGACAGGTCTCTAGAAGTCTCAAAATGTATGCAATTTATATCTAACTTCTGTATTTCTGAGCTTTAAGGCAACGGCTGCACCTAATGTTAGATTTTTTTTTTAACTTTAGACCTGCTCTTATCTGTCGAAAAATGTAGATTTGTTCATTTTGTGGAATGGTTTGTTCAGTTTTTGGTATATTTGTGGGGTAATTTGGTGTTTTTTGTCCAATTTATTGATTTTAGTTTAGTTTTCCCTCAATTTGTGGATTATTTTGGTCATATTTGTTCATTTTTTTTCCAAGATTTTTTCCAGTTTTTTTTTTTTTTTCCCTTGGTTAGTTTGTTCATCCTTGATCATTTTCTTCTTTTTTTTTGTTCATATTTGTTAGCATTTTGTTGATTTATTGTTTATTTTGTTTGATGGCTGACAGAATCTTGTGATTGTCCTTATATTTATGCTTATGTTTCATTTTTAACGAGCAAAACACAAGTTGCATATATGTACAGTAAAAATGTTCATAATATAGGGTAACTGTCCCCTCATATTCAAAGGCATTACATTGAAGCGTCTGATACTGACCAGTCACCTTTGTGAGCCAGTAAGTTTTGATTCCTCTTTATTTTCTCTTTTGTACTGACATCATAAAACCAAGCTGTAAGACCATCCTCACATCTGTAAGTCCAGTCTTCCACCTGAATCTGCCTGAATGATTCTCACATGAGTCTATTTCCTTTCCAGAAACTCTGACCGCAGACCACACACACCGACGGACACACTCACGCACACTCATGCTACTCTGTCGTGCCCTGCGTTGCCATGTCCCACACTGAAGTCCTCAGTACCCAGAGCTAATCGGCTTATAATGATTCCTATCCATTACCAGGCGCTCCAGAGGCCCCACCATTGTTTTCCATTCATTCATTAGCAACCTGGGAAGGCACAGTGGAACTAACAACAACTACCAGCACGCTTAGATCTGGGGGCAGTGGGCTGTGTGGGTGTTTAGGAGGAGATTCTGGTTGTGTGCGTATGTGCACGTGTAAAAGTCAGTCGAACCACTTTGCTAATAAAATGTTTTCTTCGCGACTCCCTTTTAAAACACGCACGCATTCCCCTCAGCTCGCCTCTTTGCTTTGAACCAAGCCATCAGCGTTTGATGTTAAACTTCAGTGTAATTCCTCTTCCTCTCCAACATATTAACCAGAACCTGCCTGGCCAAGCTTTCCAGAAAATTCCCCTCGGTTTTCCATAACCACCAGAGTGGTCGTCGGCCGGAAGAGGGGAAACGGTGATGAATTTGATGCTGAGAACAATCAAACATAGGTATGAGCTGAATCGATCACCCGGCACTCGGAGAGCAACCAGAGAGCACGGGGAGGCCCTGCGCTCCGGATGATTTCAACAAACGAAAAGAAATGAGACCTCCTGAATTAATTTAATGCACACAAATAAATTCCTTTAATCTCGCCGCCATCTCTTTCCCCGAGCGGGAAAGGCTAGAAGGAGCTGTCGAGAAAGGGGAGCAGGGAACAAAAAGAAGGAAATGATATGCTTTTTTACCCCCCCCTCCCTCCACAGTGTTGCACATTTGCACCCTTTGTAAAGCTCAGCTTGGGGAATTGTCATGCGGTTGCAGAATTGGTTTGAGGAGTGTGACTTTGTTTTCAGAGGATCTGGCTTTTTCCCCGTTGTCTACGTGCACTGTTTAGCTGCGGGTCTCTGGTTCTAGCGCGGTGTTTGTGGGCCGGGGGATTGCGTCGTACATGGTGGATCAAGTCTTTATGTGTCACACATGTGACTGCTGTTTTAATATTTACCGCCGACTCACATGTCAGCTAAGCTTCTCGTTCCGTCTTCCAGCTGGCCAGAAAAGGCCAAATTAAATGTATAAATAAAACCCTCGAATCAATTTCCAGTTAATGAGGAGTTATTATGTGTTTGTAGACCAACACTTTACAGAAGCTTTTTATGACATCTTTATCTGATCCTGTGTTGTGTTGAGATTTCATTTGGCGTTTACAGCCCAGCTGCCTCTCCACTCAGCGTCCACATTGATGTTGGATCACTCTGCTCTCACCAAACTCTCCCCGTCTCCCTCCGCAAATGTCTGTTCTTGTAAAGATGACAGATGGTGTTGGAGGAATACTTAATTTGGTTAAAAATATATTTTTAGTAAGCCATTTTTGGCAGCATCTGCAAAAAAGAAAATTTGCCCCTATTTTTTTTTCCCCCCACAGAAGTGGCTTTTGGCCATCAATTCAATGTGTTTGAGTTATTTTTTAATAACCACTTGTCGAGATGTTCAATGTAGAAATTTGATCAGTTAATGGGAGCAAAGCTGGACTCACTAAATAGAACTTCACAAATGCGTTAAATATAAAAATGGTTATTTTGATAGATGGATAATTTCTTTTTTTTATTTAGCAGAAAGGGCAGAAATTTGGTTTCAGCTGCAAAGATGTAACAGTATGCTCTTTTTTGTCTATTATGAATATTTCTGTCAATGTAGTTTTTATTATGGGACTGTTGACTGTTGAAAAGAAACATAACTTTAAAGTTTATGAGGAGCTTTTTGATCCAGAATTTTCATCCAGATTTTTTTTTCTCAGCAAATTTGAGGGTAAAGATAATAATCTATAGATGCAGCTGTATTTGTTATATTGAGCTCCACGTATTATCTTAAGAACAGACAAAAGACTGCGCACGGCAAACGATGCAGATGCATAACACCTGACCAATGCAGATGCATTCTGTGCCTTATATATTTAAAGCCTCTAGCGTAAATAATTTTCATTTAAAAACATTTTCAAGTAAAGATCAGTATATTAACTCATGCAAACTCAAAAGTACATCTGTGTTTTTGTTTGTGTGTTCATCGTGTGCACGTATCCATGTATCACACACACAAGCACCAGCAGACTCTCCTGTGGGGTCACCAGGGGTCACTGCCCTGCCCTGCAACCTCTCAGTCCCGTCCCACAGGGCCCAGAGCTGACAGTGGCCCAAGGCACTTCCACACTGCAACGACTACACGCACGCACACATGCACACACAGTGCATATAGTGTGTGTGTATACGCAGCACCTTAATGACTGCCAGCTGCACTTGGACAACTACCTGCAGTTGTAGCACTGCTTTCCATTCACCCCAGTGCTTTAAGCAAAGAACACGTTCATATATCTTTTGTGTGTGTGTGTGTGTTTGTTTGTGTGTGCCCTCAGGCTGTAGCGGCTGCCACTCGTGCCCTGAGAGAGAGCAGTATGACCCTGAACCCCGAGGTGGACGGGACGATCATCAAGGTGCCTGTTCCCAAGTGAGTCGCACCTTTTTCCCTTTCACCATCACTGCTTTCTTCATTTCTTCATGTTATTTTAACCCAATGGAATAGAATCAATATATTGTCATTGAGCTGTTGGATACAACAAAATCCAGGCATATTTCCAGAAATAAAATGAATAATAGGAATATGAAACTACATGCACTCCCATACTCACACATTTACAATTTATACAAGCAGTATAAGAGGAGTGAGACTAACCACCCATACACACACAGAATGCAACACATGCACCTGGATTCATAGGAATATAATAATTCCTCAGTAGAGGAAGAGCGTGTAAAATATTGCACAGAAGTAGAACATTAAACTCCGACTACTTCTAAACTGTTTAGTAGTTCATAAGTAATTGATGACTTTAATGATGAGTTGGCAAAATGATAACTGATTTGGCCCATATTTCCAGATCACACACATCTACACTGTAGGAATGAGCTGATTCATATCTCTGTAGGCTGTTGTTAGTAGTGCTACATATCAGTAATCTGGACTCCTGCTCTCAGTGTTTTTCTAACATCTTGATGTCCAGTTTTATTAATTTATTTGTTTTTTTCTGGTGGTTGATTTGACAGAATTGGCGCAAATGTACAATTATTGCACAGTTACAGTATTTATCAATCTTGGTTAATAAGATGATATTTCCATATTTGCTTCGTTTTCCTAAGACTATAATTGTTCTTTTAAGTTCATCTATTTTTGACATTTTAAAAATATAAATGAATCAACTGCTGAATCCATCCGTCCGTTATGTTTTTCTGTTTGAACCTGACGTCTGGCCTGAATTTTTCTGTTTCGGTCTATTCATAAATCCCAGCATGTCTATGCTGTAAGCAGTTACTGACAGATTTATCGACTTTTACTTGTAGATGTTTAGAGACCCCCAGTGGGTTGGTCTGTGGTTGGGGTCACTCTCTTTCTCTCTCTGTTTCATTCTGACCATACCTCGCTCGCTCCGTCTCTGTCTCTTATTGCCAAGTCAAACAACCTCATACAAAACTATCTGTCACTCACTCACTAAACCACTCCACGTGTATATACAGTATATTTTTTTGCATAGACACACGTGTGCGTGTAAGTCTGCGCGCGTAACTGCGGGTTTGTGTTCTTGTGTGTGTGGAGCAGCAGGTGTTAGTCTGGCAGAGGAGGGACACAAGAGTCAGACTGCTTTCCCCCTGCAATCAGTCTCGGCACGCTCTGAGTCTCCATTTGCATTTCCAAAGAGAAGGCGCTCCTTGATTGGCCCTGGAATCAGTAATTAGGCCGTATTGTTTGTGGTAAATAGATGCTGCACTTGGATTGTTTGCAAATAGTCCCCGAGGCAAAAACAATGAAAAAATGCCAATTAAAGATAAAAAGGGAGAGTGAAATGGGAAGTAGGATTTTCTGAGTGATTAACAAATGCAAAGAGAATACAAAGTTGTTGGAGATGTTTCAACTCTGGTCTCAGACCTTGTCAAATGATCACTATTAGATGTTAGAAGTCAGAACATGTAACATGCCCACACGCCCAAGTCAGATGGAATTTCTTTATTTGGCTTGTGTTTTCTCATTCTTATCAATAGCCATAATCTGTTTGTATCTCGCCATCTAATTATGTTTAATGATAAGTTTCCCGGACATTGTATTTTGGAGCCTGGCTCTAAAGGGCTAATATGCAATATTTTTAACTGCAGTAGACAGCATTTGTGTAAAACAAACATCGGGCAAGGCTGTTCACGTTGCAGTTTCTTTGTCAGCCACCAGATGGAGCATTTATGCAGTTGAACTAATTCAAACAAACACAAAGTAATGGTAGGTGTCATTCAGACTGGGATTCAGATCACTCTAATTATTTGTTCCTTTGATCGTTCCTGACCCTCCCTGAAAATGTCATCAAATTCTGTTCATAATATTCTGCATAAAGTTCCTAATAAACAAACAAACAAAAATACCAGTGTCAGCAAAAACATTAACCTCCTTTGCAGAGCTTAATAACTGTAACAAAAAAGTTCATAACAAATATTTACAAAATCATTTGAGCAGGATTTCTTTTGTGATGGTCCCATCAGATGGATTTTCATTGTCAGCAGTGATGAAATGAATCCAATGATTCCATGCTACTTTACATCGTCATTACAGCTCAACACACCTGGAGGAAGAAGTCAAACACATTTAAAACTAGAACCATTGTACATTAATATGTACTTACAATTTTGAAGCAACATGGTTTTGAACTTCTGCTAAAATTCTGTTGTCAGGTGAAATTGTCTATTGTTTTTTTTTTTTCTTAGCACTTTTTATGTTGCTTTCAAATTATTTAAAGGTTTTACTGTTTGTTAGTGTGTCATCTGAAGGTCACTTATAGCAGCTTGCAATAGAGAAGTCAAGTTTATTTCTGTAGCACATTTAAAAATAAGCGTTGACCCTAGTGCTGTACATCAGAAGTCCAGTAAAATAACAATAATATCATAACAAAACGCAATGTGTAACAGTAACAATAGTAGGAAAATGTGTTAAAATCAACTTAGATAAAACAATAAAAAAAATAAATGGAACAATGAAATCATAATAGGAACCATAAAGGCAACTGTCTAGAGGGATGTCACACATTAAGTATTCAGTAAAGACTTAAGTGTTTGACTGTCTGAGCAGAGGCAGGATGTTCCACAGTTTAGAGGTCGCTGTGGCAAAGGCTCGAACACCTCTGTTTTAATCTGGTACTAGGTGTGTAAGAGCATCTGATTGGACGACCTCTGACCTCCTTACAGGCGAATAAAAGTGCAGCAGTTCAGACAGATACACAGGTGCCAGACTGTTTAAAGCCTTAAAAGTAAAATCTTAAAATCAATTCTAAAATGAATAGGGAGCCAGTGGGAGGATGATAGGACCGAGGTTGTGTGTTCATGCTTTTTAGTGCCTGTTAACACACGGGCTGCTGCATTTTGGACTAATTGTAGGCGGTGAATGGATGATTGCTCGATTCCAAGGAATTCAAGTACTGTACGTCCAGTCAGGAAGTGATAAAAGCATAAATGACTTTCTCCAGGTCCTTTGAAGGGAGATGGGGCTTTACCTTTGCAATAATTCTCAACTGGTAAAAACTAGCTTTGATGACAGCACTTATCTGTTTGTCCATTTTAAAAATCTGTCAAAGGTCACACCCAGATTTTGGACTGAGATTTATAGACACAAATTTAGAGGTATTTTCTTCTCTTTTTGCTGCCATTTTAGAGTGATTTCCACTGATGGCCATGCAAAGCCATTACTGTTTTCAAAGGTACTTTAATGATGAAACGAGACGATCAAAACACAGGTGATGTTTAAACAAAATCAGGCTATGATGCAAGACATTCCCTCGTGAAGAAAGTTACTTGAGACAAACATAGCTCAATTCCAGCAATTACTTCGTCCTGTTAGCTTTTATCTTATTATGGAGATATGCGGCACTTGGACCTAGATGTACTTTTTATGTATTTACGGAAATGCAACCTTGCTTATGACTGCATAAGTCATAAACATCTACTGAGTCTTCATTTCCTTTCCCTTTCCTTGCAGAGTAACGCGTGAACACAGAGAGAACCTCAGCAAGCTGGCCAAACAGTTCAGCAACAAGGCTAAAGACTCGCTGAGGAGGGTACGTTCCAACGCAGTCACACAGGTCAAAAAGGTCAAAGAAGGACACTCCGAAGATACCATACGACTCATAGAAAAACAGGTACAAAACACAAAGCGGAGGACATCCAGAGAGCTTTTGCTATTTTCATAATTTTAAGAAAATTCTACTGTCTATTTTCAACTAATCATGTTTTGTTTCTTTTTATGTCGCAGATTCAGCAGATGGCTGACAACGTCGCTGCCGACATTGATAAACAAGTTGCAGCAAAGACCAAAGAGCTGCTCGGCTGACTCGAACGATAAAGACATTGTTATTATTTTTGATCATTTTCCATTTGATCATACAGCTGTATCATGGATGGACAGACACATTTGTTAGTAGAAAAAGATGTCCCTGTTCTCCTGGCAAAGGACGGTGATTGGCTGAAAGTGGTGACTGCTTTCAGCTCCTCGTCTCACGATGCTTTCACACAGTGGATTGATGATTTTGGTCCCGTTGTACATGTTTGGCTTCCCCACACAGACACCAGGCTTTTTTTTTTTTCTGCCCACATCACTGGCAAGGATCTGCTTCTCGCTGCTGGGTCATATCTGTGTTTAACCGTCTATGCATAAACAGAAATTGGCACGGAAACAACAACAACAACAGACTACCAGTCACCTCCCTCCTCCCTTGTTACTCTTCCTGTCTTCAAACAAACACCAAGGGAGGGACGAATGGACTTTTAATGGGATTTGTGGGCCTCCTCCTAATCAAACCCTTTGCCACAAGGGCTGTCTGTTTATATAAAACAAGCGCACCCGTCTGAATGTAAACTGACTGCGGGTTTCTATTGGTGGCAAGAGTGAGAGAATGGGAGAGAGTATGTTCCAGAGATATAGGACATGACTTGAACAGATATCATTAGCGTGTTGCCAAACATTTGTTTCACATTGATTCGAAGTCTGTTAAAAATGCACTCAAGAAAAAAAAAAAAACTGTCTGCTGTTCTTGTCTAGGATTGTTAATATGGCTACTCTCTTTAAACACAATAAAGTCAGGAAAGAAACATTATTGATGGACTCCATTAAAGAAATGCTGCTTTTTACCATGCGCGTCATCTTTCTTGCTCTGGTTTTCTTTTCTTTTCCTGTGCTTTTGGTGTAAAATCCTCCGCTCCGCCATTAGTTTGAGTGATAATGGACTTTTCCTGTGTACAGACCTTCAGACCCTTGCTGCTGGCACCAAAACTGTCCATTAGGGACTTCCAATGTTGTACACTTTGCTCTGTTTGTCTTTAAATAGCTGCACTTTTAAAAGCCTGCTCAGGAATTGCAGTGCAGCTAACAAGACTGACAACAACAAATGTCTGAATAGGAAATGGACCCAGTGGAACACGCATGCTTGCGCTTTCATCTTCCCGCTGTTTACGCCATCCAGAGGCGCTCTGTACTATTATGTGGTTGGTGTCTTCATCTTTATCATGGTTTGTTTTTTGGTTTAGATTTGCTTCCTCTGCTACTGCTCGCCTTTGCCACATGGCAGACTGGCTTAATTCAAAAGTTTTGCCCACACACTTAGTCCTGCTGCCACCCTGTCATTTGATGGTTACATTGCTGCATGATTGCACGCGAGTATTTGTGTCTATTAAGCCGTCACCTTTGCTCTCTGTTAAATCGAGAACCTCACTGGATGATGGTGATAGTGCAGTTTTCATGGTGGTTTTTACATGGCTACAATGTACACTAGAGATTGTGGTTTTATTACATTTGCCTTGGCTCACTGTCTCTCTGAATGGCTTCGCCTTAATGGCCTAAACAGACTAGAGTCGTTGGATAAACAAGAGTTTAGCAGAGGAGTGGCTGGGTCTGGACAGAGGCGGGGCGGGGTGGAAACGGCAGGTTTTTGTGGTGATTCTAGGTCCATATGTCAGCAATTTGAGGGCATTGTGTACCTTGGCCTAAAACAGAGGCTTCATGATCGATGGAGGGGTGAAAATCTCCCAAGTCTCTGGCGCAGAACACAGGCGAGCACAAGGAAATTGCTTTCAGCTGATAGCTTCATTTCGGTTGACATTTATCAAGTGAATTACCCCTGTTCCTTTCACATGTTTACTACTTGCACCGCCTTTTGACGTACCACTGAGTGTGTGTGTGTGTGTGTTAGCATTTGTGTGCGAGCGACAAAGCAATAGAGGTTTGACTGTTTGAAAGCGGTGTGTCCCTTGGCCCTTCCTCGCAAAAATATACAAGTCTAAATGAGTTTGGTAAAGTTTTGATTTGATAGCCTAACCGTCCATTTATGGCTCGTGCACCGAAGCAAACACAACCCACCTTAACTCAAAGACCTATCCCAGAGTTGTATATTTTTACAAAAGGTGTCCCTGTCTGACTCATGATAGAAATGCAGACACTGACACGCATTGACATCTGTTGAATCCATTTATCTCGAGCATTAAAGCGTGAATTTACATCAACAAACACTACAGGCGGGTGGTTTTATCTGCAGTGATCAAATCAGCTCATTTTCTTCTACTGACCTACTAGATGGTGTTCATAAAGACTGTCATTTCACTGTTTCATTAATAATTGACAAATTATTCTTGTACTTATGTGTAATTCTTATTACACATTTTCTTCCCTGTGTTAGCTTGGAACCGTTAGCTTCCCATGAGTACATACACGATCAATTTTCACGTAACACGTCAGCCCTTTATTCATACTTAGAACTATTTTAATGTATATAATAGGTTACATTTTGGCCACTCTTAGTTTTACCACTTTTTAGAATTTGTTTTACTTTTGTTGATTTTTGCAGGACGACTTCATTTTTCCTTCAGATTTGTTCATTTTCTTGGTTATTCTGTTCAACTTGTTCTTTGTTTATTTTGTGGATAGTTTTGGTTTTTTGTGCAGTTTTGTTGATATTGATTTTTTTGGTTCATTATTTTGTTCCATTTTCTGGATTATTTTTGCTCATTTTCTTGGTTATTTTGTTCAGTGTGACGATCATTTTCATCCTGTTTTTCTTCAGTGTTGTTCATTTTTAAGTATTTTGTTCATTTTGGTGATTTTGTTTCCTTTTTTCAATTTTGGTCATTTTCTTTGTTTTTTTTATTTCATGTTTTGCCTCTTTTTGGTTCAGTTTTATTCAGGTTTATTGATGATTTTTCTTGTTTTCTTCACTTGGAGCAAAAGTAAAGTCCTCTGCAAAACAGCTCATGGGAAAAACTACTTGAGTACATGTAAAGCAAGCAGTAAATGGCGTACCAGTAGTACTTGCACGTCTGATGGTGGTGGAGGTTGGAGTGTGGGCAGAGTAAATTATCCTCCATTTAACACCCAGAAGTGAAGACAATACAAGGGTTAAGCATACTTACAGTTCATTTTAGTGTCCCGGAGAGGTTTTGGATGATTCTATCTCTGTATGTGGTGACAACGGAGATCACGGACTCGTTCACGGCAGTGTGAGTCACTGTCCGCTCATTAAGAGGCAGAGATTAGCTTTCGACTTGGCTTTGGGAAGACACTGTGGGGCTGTGATTACTGTACGCAAGATCTGAGTGTTCTGCTCCATGGTCCTTTTGGTCATACTGGAGTCAGGATGTTAACCAGGGGGTGAGGACCATGATAGAACTTTGTGACCACTTTGCAGCACCCTTGGCTGCCACTGGTTGGACTTAATGTTGAGAGAGAGACACTGCTGGGGATGTGACGGATCACCAGCTTAATCTGAAAGCATCAGCTGCTCTTCTGTGCCACTTGGTTTGTAACCCACTGCTGAATCTTGCACAACATAGTCTGTTCAGGATCCAGTGCACTGTGTGGCGATCACGTGGCTGGTGTAGGAAACGGGGAGGAAGGCCTAGTTAGTGACCAGGAGGCGATTGCACCATGTGGACGCACCGAGTGTCACACACCAGAAGTGATTTGAGGCTCCATACTTGACGTAACGTTACTGTCCTCACATGAGGAGTCATAAGCTGCCACTGAGGAACACGGGCCAATTTCTAAATGAGTAAATTAGTCGAGAGCACTGACAGGAGAATTTTTTTAATGTTGCAGAAACTATCAAAACCTGCACAGCAGAGGCCCTCATCCAACTGGGGAATAAACCCGGAAACTTTGGCTGAGCCACTGTTTATATTCTGTTTGATCAAATTTCCTTTACCAGTATTCCTTACCCCCCCAGCAACTGGAAAAGTGCTGCTCTACATCGTCAACATGTACCCCTGGTTGGGAACCGTGCTATATGTCATCTCATCCTTTCACTGTTATCTGAAAGTGCAAATACCACGCTCAGATAGCAAGCACACACAAATGGAAGCTGAACAACTTGCATTCATATCAACAATGAAACTTCAAGATCTCTGAAGTGTTGCTCTCCATCTCACTGTCTCATCCACTTTTTTCCCCCCATTCGGACCAATTTCCCTCTTAGCGTTGTTCTACTTCTCAATTTCTCTTTACTTTTGATGCAGATTTCCTCGTTGCATTATTCATCATTCTTTTGAAGCAATTTCAGAGTAGCTATGGTCTAAAAGTAGTTTGCCCCTGAAGACCTGCATTAAACTGTATAGCCATCGTGTGTGAGAATACTGTGTTTATATACTGTGTGAATGTATGCAGGGAGATGATGCAGCTCTGTTCTCGTCCCTTTGTGCTGCCTGTGATTATACACTGAACCTGACGTCTTGGTGCGACCGAGTGGCTGAGGAGGCCGTGGAGACAGGCAGTGAGAGAGAGCGGGTCACTTCAGTGTAAACAGTATTGCATCGATGCCATATACACACACCTCTTATTCCCTCCTCCTCTCCGCTCTCTCTTTTTTCATCGCCTCTGGAGTGTAAAGAGCCTCAGAGTGTGAGAAGCCACCCTAAGATCTCATCAAGGATCCAATCAGCGTGTGAATACGAAATGCACTCTCCTCTTGCGATGTGAGGATGGGGGGGGGGAGGGGGGGAGACAGGAGTGCAAATCTCTGCATATGC
>JAQQAE010008130.1:0-15413 GCA_029823295.1 Pseudamia nigra | reverse complement strand
GAAGCTAGTATTGGAGAAATATGGTCCCTCCTTCTGACTCCTGTTAAAACTCATGCTGCAGCATTTTGGATCAGTTGGAGACCTTTTACTGTATGTCTTTATTTGGGCATCCTCCCAATAGTGAGTTACCATAATCCAACCTAGATGTAACAAATGCATGGATTAATTTTTCTCCATCCCTCTGGGACGGCACATTCCTAATTTTAGCAGCATTGCAGAGAGAAAGAAGGCAGTTTTGGACATGTGTTTTGTATGAGAACTGAGGATAAATCCTGATCTACAATCAACCCCAAGTTCTTCCCAACTGCACTGGAATCTACTGAAATGTTGTCTAGATTAAGGAAGTCATTATGGAGTGTACTCCTTAGATTTCTTGAGCCTTTTACAATAACTTCATTTTATTTTTGTTCAGCAGGAGAAAGTTATAAGTCATCCAGGCCTTAATGTCTTTTAAACAAACATGGAATTTTGTGGAAGTAATATTTAATTTGTCCGGTTTCATGGAGAGATACAGCTGTGTGTCATCAGCATAACAGTGAAAACCTAAGCCATGTTTTCTTATGATGCCACATAAGGCAGCATGTAAAGTGTAAAAAGTATTAGTCCTAGTACTGAGCCTTGTGGAATGCCATAACCAACTTTAGATTGTGTGCATGACTGGTCATTAATATTTACAAATTGAAATCTTTGTGTGAAGTATGACTGAACCCAATTTAGTGCAGTACCTTTGTCCTTTTGTTCACTGTTTATTTTTGCAAATTCTGTGTATTGTTTTTCTAATATTTGCTCGTTGTCTTCATGATTCTCTTTAATTTTTAATCATTTTTGTTAATAGGTGTATTATTTTGTTTATTTTTTGTTACCACTTGTGTTAATTTGGTGTGTTTTAAGGATAATTTTATATACTTTATTGATTTTGTGCTTATTTTTCATGTAGAAAAAAGTACAATCATCATATATCTGATATTTTCCATTTCAATAGTAAAGACTTCAAAATGCTAAATGAGTCATGGAGACTTTTTATGGGGTCGCTCCATTGTTTATTATTTTTGTTAGTTATTTTGTGGATTTTTGTTCATTTTCTTTGACTATTTTGTTCATTTTTCCTATTTTTATGAGTATTGTGTTAATTTCTGTTAATATTGGTTACAGTATTATTCTGTTCATTTTATTCATTGTTCTGTCCATTTTCTTTTTGTTTTGTTTGGTTTTTGTTGTAGTTTTCTTGGCTGTTTTGTTCTTTTTAGTTTTTGTGATTTTGTTTTCATTTTCCTCAGTTTCATTTATAATTTCTTTTCTTAAAGTGAATTTTTTTGGTTGTTTTGTGCATTTTGCTGTATTGTTTGTTAACTGTTACTTTATTTTGCTCATTTTCATTAATTATGTGTAACTTTTATTCGATTTCTGTTTTTTCCTACATTTTGTAGATTATTTGTTCATGTTCTTGATTACTTTTTGATTTTTTAATGTACATATTGTTCATTTTGTTGATTTGAAATTAAACATTTGTCATTTTTCTACCTTTTTGACCATATTTCTTTTTTGGGAAACGCTGTCGAGTAGAACACAAGCCTAATTCACAATGATTTAGAAGGACATGTCTTACATAAATGGCATAATGAAGCAGATGCTTTAGCAGATTCAAAGCCACATAAAAGATCCTGGCCAGCTGGGTATTACTCTAATTAACTGGACTAAATAAAATCACAGCAAACCCTCCCTTCATCTCACATGGTCTGCAACATCATCAGGCACTGGATGCACAGCTTGATATGTGTTCTTTTACTCAGCGGGGAGTGTATGTGGGCGCAGAGCTGAACAGCTGGGGTCCTCAGCATCAACACCTGATTACTTCGCCAGGGAAGCAGACCCTGGTGTCTGCACAGAAGAATGTGAGGGAGTGTTCAAATGTGTGTAAAAGCTGACATTAACTAGGCTTTGAGGAATGCGGCATCGAGTAACGTGGCAATGGAAAAGCCAGAAACCTTTTTGAGAGGCTCGAGGTATTTAGGGATAAAAAAATAAAAAATTTAAAAAAAACTAAGATGAGTCCAGAGGAGGCAGAGATGGGTTTTGATGAAGACTCGGATACAAGAATAGATACTGACAGTTCTTAGTTGTAAGAGATTCTGGAGTGAGATGTATTTTTTTGTCTGGTGGGGATTAGACATAGCATGTTACTTCATTCATTTTTTGTTCATTTGCCTTATTTTTTTCACTTTTGTAACTATATTTTGATTATTTTGATTCATTTGTGTTTATTTTGCTTTCTGTATTTTCACTTTTGTATCTTTGTTTTGACTATTTTGTTCATTTTTCTTTATTTTCTTTACTATTTTTTCACTTGTGTAACTTTAATTTGATTCAAATTTGTTCAATTTGTTTTTAATTTTAGTGACCATTACACTTTTGTAGCTGGATTTTCATTAGTTCATTCATTTTGTGTATTATTTTTTTCATTTTTCTGATTTTTTTGTTCATTTCTTTGATTACTTTTTTCTTTTACTTTCACTTATTTTGTTTATTATTTTGATCATATTTGTTTATTTTTGTGGATATCGTTTTAAATCTTCTTTTTGTTGCTGTTTTTGTTTACTATTTTGTTTAGATTTATTAGTTTTGTTCTACTTGGTTGTGAAGTTATTCTGGGACCAGCTCCTGTGTACCAAAATGAAAATACTTGTCATAAAAGTACACTGCCAGCTGTTTGTATTTAATTTGACCCCAGAGTAGAAGCAGTCAGATGTAAATTCTGCTGGGGTTGTGGTGTTAATCTTCTGTTAAAATAACTGCAGCCTCATATACACTTGTGTCAGAGGTGTATTCACTTAATTTTTGGCTCCATATTGTGTATAAATCACAAACACATTGAATAACGTCAAAATTCACATGATAATTCTTCGCTAAAAACCATTGCAGGCACTCCAGCAGACTCACACTTTCTATCTTGTTTCTCTAAATACAGAATTGACTGCGCAGGCATCTTAAAGCTGCGTAATTCAGACATCGAGCTGCGAAAAGGCGAGACTGATATTGGACGGAAGAACACACGTGTGCGGATGGTTTTCAGAGTCCACATCAACCAGGCCACAGGAAGGACTGTGTCCTTACAGGTTGCATCCAACCCCATTGAGTGCTGTGAGTACATCTATTTTGGTTTATCCTCCTTAAATACTGACCAGCATGTTATTCTGCGCCAAAATGCGTCTTCGTGACAAGGTGAAATAATCACTTAATTCACTGCTGGGTCTAAATTTCAATCATTTTTGTTTGTAAATAGCATCCAATGTCTTACATATGATTTAAACTAGTTCTAAAATGTATTTGTGTTTAGTTGAAGCCTATAGAAAACTGTACTGGAGACTGTATGTACTGTACATGGGCCAGCATAAATTGCCACACTCCCTTTCGGGGGAGAAGCATTTAGCAGTGCAATGTAAATAGAGACATATAACAAACCTGAAATAAAAGGAACAGAATTAAATAAGCTTCAACATTTCCCATGTAAACACAATATATGTGGACTCTGTGTACAATAGAGCATAGCACATATACTGAAAAAATGCATTTGATCCACCATTAAACATGTCTATTCAGTCTCACAGCTACTAACATGCTACTGCTATACACACAGTGGCATGTTAGCAGAGTATTATTTTTATTTTAAAAAAGAAGTTGACTAGAGTCTAAGCAAAACACAGAAGCTGATGTAATTCTGATGATTTTATTTTGGGTTTGTTTTGTGTCACAATTTACAGTACAATGGCAACAGGCATTTGTTTTACCCCAAAAGGGGGAGTGGCCACATCGCTGGTATTAACCCTTGAAAATGCTGAGTGACCACGCGGTTAACCTTTTTGTGTGATCAAATAGCTCCTGTCGAAGCTGTTTTGGCTGGTTGTCCTTTTCCCCCTCAGTTAATAAAGTACATATTAATTATTCATGTTTGAAAATAGTGAAAAAGATGCAAACTGGTGTGCATAAATCTGCTGTTCATACAATGACATAAAATGAGAACCAGATTTGAAATTAAAAAAAAAAAAACCTCTCATTAAACTATTACATAAATATTGTACAAGTGTGAAATAACAGTATGTTTGTGGTTCCTGCAAGTTATAGTTTTTGCCTAAATCTCTCTTAAACAGGCAGGTCAACCATGAATTAATGTCCAGCTTTTTACAGGATTGGAATAGTTGTTAATGTGAAGCCAGGAACAAAATTCTACATTTTTTTTTCCAAGTTTTACTTCTTACTGTGCCAGTTAAAGGGTTAAGTATAACGTAAGGCCAACCTGACGGATAAAAAATGGACAAATCTTACTGTATGTGTCACTCATAGGATTTTGAAGAGCTCAAACAAGGAGCCTGTGGGTACTACATTATTCTCATCACTGCCTGCTCACTCTGATCCAAAAATGGACTTAGTTGTGGATTTAATGTGGGTTAAATAAAATGGTGAAGTTTCTGGCTCAAACACAATTTTCAATCAAAGCGCTTATGCATAAATATCGGGGTCAGGATCATCTAAATGGGTGAATTATATAAAAATTCTCTGCCCCTACTGTTATAGCTAAAAATAAACCGTAGAAAACAAAACTATTGTCTGTACCATGATGTTTCTTTCTGGTCTTAAGTTGGACATTTTAACATGGACTCTGCAGGGATTGATTCTCTTTTGAATTAGGCCCCCAGTGGACACAGACAGTACTGCAGTTTTTGACCTTTCACATTTGACTCACATCTGGTTGCAGCTCGGCTAAATGTAATGAATTGATGCCTGCTCAAATAAGAAACCTTGGGTGTAAAGGCATTACTATCACATAGGAATCCATAAAAATCTGAAGCTTCTACAAAAAAAAAAAAAAAAAAACCCTGCTGTCACTCAAGTCCATCTTCAGAGCAACTGGTTTTCAAAAGCATTTTATCTTTTGGTCTTAATGGTGTGAAGTAAACAATGCTAAATATATACAGGGGAAAATGTAATGCCATGCAGAAGTTTAAATATCTTTGATTGTTTTTTTTTTAAATTGTGAAATACGAGAAAGATTTATCCTCTGGATCTTTGCAACTACTCATATCAGAGTAGGGTGCCATTGTAAATAAGGTGTTTTTAATGACTTACCTGAGTCAAATAAATAATAAGCAAAGAAGGATTGGAAAGACAAATTCTCTTAAAGAGGATGTAACTTCATTTTAAAGAGTCACAAACCAAAAACATGACTATTATACAGTAGATAACAGGTAATTAATACTCTTAATATAATCAGTAGTATATAGTATAGTTTATTACTAAAGCATTTTGTTGACATTTTGTTTAAAACTTTTTTGCTTTTTGTGTCTTATCCACAAATGGACAGGAGATACGTAGATTACA
Organism: Pseudamia nigra; assembly: GCA_029823295.1. NCBI lineage: Eukaryota > Metazoa > Chordata > Actinopteri > Kurtiformes > Apogonidae > Pseudamia > Pseudamia nigra. Next base: position 10,040 of record JAQQAE010008130.1, on the reverse strand, counting down.
GGAGACGAGAGCAGAAGAGATGGAAAATGATGTTCAAGAAATACTGAACTCAAACCCATGACAATCATTTACAAGATAATCCAGATATTAATAGATAGTGACAGTGAATCAGATACAGTGCTGTAGCTGCCAGGCTGTGTCTAATAACAGAGTGTGAAGATCTTTGTGAGGTGTTTCTCGATATATGATAAACTCCACTGGCTCCCTGTTCTGCACTGGAGTTGAACTCTAACTGGACTGGGATCCACTCCGAGGCAAATCGACCACGTTCTGTGGCTCTGGTGGCAGGAACTGCCACTGAGATTAAGTCTTATGAGGTAAATGAAAGACAGTAGTTAAACCATGATCTCAGCCTCTTGAAATAAACCATTGTTAGTTTCTGAATGACTGCCACGGTGCAATTGTTTTTGACCAGAAATCACTGTGTATGTTTGTGAGGTAAAGTGACAGACAAACAGAGGAGGAGAAACGGAGATCTGAGACAGGCTGACGGTTTCCAGCGACGCAGAGTTTTATCACAATCAGAATCGAGCAGCAGTGGATTACAAAAAGACTAGAAAATAGTCAGGTTCTGGTTAAACTTACCCAGTCAGTCGCAATTAAATTACAGATGTCTTTTCAGCAGATATCCAAAACAAAGAGACTTACAAGTATTTCATGGTAGTAGTAGATCATTTCAGGAAACACTGAAAGCAAGTAAGAAATGAGAAAAGCAGGCCAAAGAGTAAGAGAGAAGGGTGAGACAGACAAGCAGAGGAGAAATACTCTTAAAGCAAATATTTGAGACGAAACATCCAGCATAATTTGAGGAAAACACAAATAAACAGATTGCAGCCTCTCCCTGATCAGAGGCGAGGAAACAATATGAAGAGGTGGAGGGTTAGAACTTCAGCGACGGCTCTCACCGAGCTGTCTAGGTAGTGATTCAGCCTCTTTCTGGATGCTCAGGTCTGCATGGGGAGTGGGTGTGTATTAGCTGAGCAATGAGGCCGTTTCTCTTTCCCCTCCCACAGCCCAGAGATCGGCCCAGGAGCTACCGCTGGTGGATAAGCAAAGTTTGGAAACGTGTCCCGCCCCCGGAGGGGAGAGGATGCTCCTCGACGGACACAACTTCCAGCACGACTCCAAGGTGGTGTTCGTGGAGAAAGCTCAAGGTAAAGGAGGAGGAGTTTTGTGCATACGTTTGTGTCTCTCCCGTTCTCTGTTGTTGGAGAAACCCCAGGACTGCTCCCTCCCTCCTCCCTCCGCCTTCCTCTCCCCCGGCCGTCAAAATATCCTCCATCCTGCCAGAGTGCCACATGTGGTGCACATTAATGCGCTGTATTTTTAACCCAGCAGATTTACATTTTCAGAAGTTTCCATTGCCTGTTCAGCAGACGAATGGATCACAAATGCAGCATGTGTTGTGTGTGTGAATGCCTATGTGTGGGTGGCTGTGCATAAATACAGTGGTGTGTGTGTGTGTGTGTGTGTGCGCGCGCCATGCCTCAGTATTTGTTTCTCTTCTTACTTTAAGCCGTTTTGGTTTAGAGGGAGAAGGGACTGTTCCCAGATGTTGATACGGGGAGGTTTACAAACAGCAATTTTCTTGATTAGCTTTAGCAAAGCAACGTGAGCTGCAGTTTAGGCCAAGGCTGAGCAATGTAAACACGTGTGATCCTATCGGCCCAGTGACTCATTCAAAAAATAGAGGCGAGCCATTTCATTGTTCCACCTGTGAAAAGAAGAATTCAAGGCTACTCGGGGACTCCAGCAGCCCCCTCCAGCGCCGCACAATGGGGAAGTGAGATTGTTTATCAAAACAAGAAGTGATTGTATGAGTGCAGACCTTGTTTCCCCCCTTTGATTAATCCTGATCTCTTCCTGCGATGGGGGGGGGGGCTTGAGTCGTGTAACATTTCTTGGAGGTAGATATAATATGTCTGGATGGATTAAACATCTGTTCAAAGACAAAAACTTCCTTCAGGCACCAGACAAGACCCTGATTAAAACAAAATAATAGCTCACTTCCACATGCAGTCTTTATTTGTTAAACCTTGGAGATGCTACAGGCGGAATGGCTAATCTTATTCATTCATAAGAGTTTGGTTATTTTTTCAGATTGCTTTTTTTTTGGGTGATGGCTACCAGGAAGCATTAAAATGATCTCATGTTAATATAAAAAATGATTACCGTATTTTCCGGACTACAAGTCGTGTTTTTTTTTGCTTAGTCTGGCTAGGGGAGCGACAAATACATCGGAGCAACTTGTATATTAAAGAATTTCGAGTATAGGGTGTTTGTCACACTGACAGCCGCTAGGCTTGTGTACCTTCATCTGCCGCATCTGTATTACTGACAATTTGAAATGTAGACATGATCGGTAACAATCACCTGCCATCAGCTTATTTTTTTTTTTTTTACCTTTATTTCTCCCACATGGTCAGTTTTTAAAATGATTTTTAGCAAATGGATCCATCTAATATTATTGCTTTTTTCACTTAACATGCTTTTACTGAAATAAGTTTAATAATTTTACTTATTTGTTTATTTTATCAATCTGGTTTCAGCAAGACATGCAAAGAAATTTCAAAATGCAAAATCTGCTCAGTTTTTTTAAAGGAAATGTGTAAAAATGTTGAAGGTCATACTAACACCATCTCAAAACTCAGCATTTTTACTGGATAAAACTAAGGGCCAATACGTGTCTATGGCAAATCCTAATTATTACTAGCGCTGAAAAAAAAAATAAAATCTAAAGACATTTGCAGTAAAACAAAAAAAATTATGCATCTGTGGGGAGTGTTCAGATTTGGTGCATTTTGAGACTATTTTGGTACTTTTTCTTCATTTTGATGTTGATTTTGTTCATTAAAAAATGTTTTTAACATTTTGCTCAGTTTTGCTCATTTTGATTAATTTATTCATTTTCTGTCTCTTTTTGGGTAATTTGTGGATTTTTGGGGTAATATCTCCTGTTCTTGGTTAGTTTGTTCATTCTCTGTAAATTTTTGTGCATTATTTTTGATTATTTTGTTCATTTAAGTTAATTTTGTGTTGATTTACAATTAAAGTAGTTTGTTAATGTTGATTTAATGTTATTTATGGCAGCATAGTTTTTAAAAATGCCCAAATAAACACAAAATCACAAAATTAAAAGCCATTGTTCAATATGTTTTTGAACTGAATAAACAAAATCAAACCAATAAACTAAAACCAAATTAACGAAATAAGTCCAACCCTCTTTTTTCTAAATTTTGTGGTCTTTTGCATTTATAGGGTAAAACATATGAAAGGTTACATGTGGATTCATTTATAATAAAAATTAAAGATAAAGATATCATGAATTTACTATTCAAAACACAGGGCCCCGTCTTCCACACGGCACATTTTTACAAAGCGGAAAGCGGATGGCGTATTCCTACCTCGCTTTCCACCACACACTCGTGTCGCTGAGACGGAATCCTGAGACCTGAGGGCATGGTGGTATTAAAATTACACAGGCAGCTGGTGCTACTATCTTTCGCACAAAAACACAGCTGCGCCATGACTGACGAAAACCCAGTTTTCAGAATAAAAAACAGACCAGAGACTGATATCTCAGTGGTGCAGAGAGCTTTCAAGTTGCGTGGCCATGTAGAAGTGTACATACTGCAACAATTACACACATTTACATGATGATACATGCAATATCCATATTCCTTAAAACAACATGGTTTGCGTGTACTTCTGCATATTTAAAACAAATAATAATAAGAAGAATAAATCCATGAATAAAAAAATAAAGAAAACTAAATAATAAAGAGCTGGCATGTTTCCCTGGCCTCAGCGTGATTGGAAGAGGTCAGCCACGGTGCAGCAAGGTGCCTCATGCACAAATACTGTAGGTGGATCTGACATAGCTGATATAAACCTATTCTCCTGCTGTCTCTGCATCTGGGCAGCATGATTAAACAGAAAATCACCGCTTTACATCATGGAGAAATCCAGTAGAAGTTGTCTATGTTACCACAAACAACTCAAACATAAGTCAGTACAGTTGTATATGTGGTATTGTGATGTAATCTCCTATGTAAAGATGTATCTGCACCTCAGCCCATTTGGGGCTGAACCAAAGTGAGTGTGGGCCAGTGAGGGAGCGAGCCGAGACGACAGATAATTGCATTACATTAGATAATTGCATAATTGCATTATGTGTTAGTTGGGAGTGCCAGGACAAGTGCTGAGGATTTTAAGATTTAGAGGCATAAAAGACAGATAAAATATTCAATACCTGAATTTCTGTAAGTAAAAGAAGTCGTGTACTTCTCTGAGTCACTCAGATATTTGTCATTGCATTTGCTTATGCTGCATTTATTCTTCAGTCAGATAATAAAACAGAGTACTTTATGGGTCAAGGAACTGACAGACAGGCAAGGATGAGAGTATATCAAACTTGGAAATCTTATTTAATGATGATGGAGACAGAATACCACAACATTGACAAGTACTAAAGGGCATGGTGCATAGAACCCTAATTGGTTTATTGTATATTATGCAAAAAACACTCCCACTGGTAATTAAATAAACTGCCTGTTTGGAAGATGCACCAGGCAAACGGCAGGTTGTCACCCTGGCAAGGGATCAAACATGACCTGGCCACGCCCCCAATTATCACAGACTTTAGTCTATTGACTTTAGACCTCCAAAACAGGCCCCATCGTCTCTAATTTGGTCAAAATAATCCCTTAAAGGTCTTAAAAAGCCTTCAATTTAAGCATCTGATACCTGCAGACACGCTGTCAAATCTCTCGGTCCGGTTCTGTTTGAGCCCAGAAACTGGCGGTCTTTGGGACCATGTGCAGGCTCTGGTCGAATGCTGATGGGTGTGCTCCCTTGTTTTTGATGAGGGTTTCCCCGCGTCTGGCACCAACATTAGATTCCTGGGCAATCCTACCATGGAAACACTCTACAGCAAGGCTTCCACAACACCCCCCCCACCACCCCCCCGTCCTCCTGCTTCCCTCCATCCTTCCACCTCTCTATCCAAGCTGCCTCTGTGCCACCAGTTTATTAACCCTGTGATGTGTGGCATCCCTGTGGATCCGAGCAGGTCGCTTTACAGCTGCTCTCTCTGCATAAGTAAATATAGAAACAGACAGTAGATCACTGGATACATTATTAGTCTCCAGGGTAAAAAGAAGATGGAGAGAAATAAAACACAAATTTACATGAAAATTACTGATGCATGCTGACTAGAACCACTGGGATTTGTTATATTCTAGAACAGTCAAAAGCGTGAAATCAATCATTTACAAGCACCACTCCTAATCTACAAATATGTCCCAGGTAACTGTCAAAAGTAAAGTTTCCTGTCTTTTTTTTAAATCATAAAGCAATGATAAGTATCAAAATCTCACTCAAATGAGAAAATGGCACAGTCCATTTTTTGATAACTGGACCTGAAACAAGCCACTTTGATTCGTGGATATTTATAATGTCGCATATCGACACAGTCATTATCCTCAGTCAGTCCTCCATGCACATCAAAACCACTAAAACCTTCCTGACACCTTGGGATAATGAGCTATGGCGTCTACATGATGGACTCTATGGCGCAGACAGAAAAAGTGTGTGGTTAGCAGGAGCTTACTTGAATTTAATGCAACAAACACTGAAACGTGCTGTTTGATACAGACATGGCACGATAAAGAATCTCAGTAATATTTGTAGCTGAAATATACAGTAATATGTGACGTGCAAAAAAAGAAATGTGCTTTTTAAATGAGGCTACAACATGTCTTATGTAGTTCTCTTTGCATAGGACTGCCTCCAGAAATCACATGAGTTTGTTTAATATGATAAAAATATGATATATAAGTATCTTTAAAAACATTAGGTGCATGCATCTGATACAAACAAATGTTGTTGCCTTTAAACCGAGCCTGTTAAAACATACACCGAGTGCTTTTCTGTAGAGGTTGAATTCGACTTGATAGCTATTTTTCTTGCTTTATATGAACTGTATTTCACAATAAGGGTTTATTGTTTGTTGTTCTGTCTTATCCAAATGTCACATGCACAAAAATGGATAAATGCTAAAATTGCTATGGGGAAGAATACAGAAATCATGTTAGTCGAAAGACATAAAATTCAGAACAAAATGGTTTCAGCAGGTAAAAATCCATATTTACTGTCATATCCATTCCTGTGTCCCAGACAATAAGAACAATTTGACATGTGTTGAATGAAACTTGGTCACTAGATCTCACTAGGTGCTTTCTGCCAGTTCAAAACATTTGAAGTGCAAAGGGAGGCAACACTTAATATTTGAAAAACTCTGAAATGCTTTCTTCTATATTTCTTGTTGTGTTGTAATGCATGTGTGTGGTCATTACAATCTGCTTAAACAGCTAAGCTACGGTGAACTTTAAACCCGCCAAAGGTAACCTGGACTTGTTGGCTCTTCTACTGTTAAAAACATGCATCTGTTCATGAACTGACGTAGATGAATTTACATTTTTATATGTGTTTATTTTTATGTTCCTCACACAAAAGCAGAGCTCTGAGAAACAGCTTTTTACGATCTCACTCATAAATCCAAAGTAGATTCAGTTGCCATAAAGGGTTTAAGTGTTTAATTTTACTGATGGACAATTTTCCTGCAAATTTTCCAATAAAGCTCTCTCACCAAATAGCATTCACAAAGCTGCGGCACCGGAACGTGTGGGCATGGACAGATGAAAATCCTCAGTGCTTTGTGTATTCCTGCGCGTACAAGCCTGTGTGTGTGTGTTTCAGAGTTTAGGCAGGATGCTTTAAGAAGCTGCGAGAAAATGAAAAATGTTTCTGTTTCAATGGTCTAAACTAGCGGTTGGTGACATTTTCAATCTAGAGAGATATGTTTCAATAGAAAGACAAATGATCCATCCGCAAAAATATCTGAACCCTTTATGTACCGCCTGGTACTGTATGTGATGCACGTTTTGGCTGGAAACACGTTAAGGCCATGTTTATTGTTTTGTTAAATTTGTTACTTTTTTAAAATTATTTTGTTACATTTGTTTACTATTTTGTTAGTTTTATATATTAGTTTGTTTATTATTTTTTCCTTTGTTTTTGTTTTCTGTTCATTTTGTATATTTTTATTTTTTATTATTTTGTCCATTTTGTTTGTTAGTTTGTTCATTATCTATTTTTGAACTTTTTTTCGTTTTACAGATTATTTGGTTAATTAAAAAAATTTTTTTTTTCATTTTTTTGATTTTTTTTGTTTATAGTGCATATTTTTTTGTTCATTTTTGATCATCTTGTTTATTTCTTTGTTCAGGTTTGTGTGACTTTTTGTTCATTGTTTTGGCTTTGGTTATGCACCTGTCCTTTGCTCATTTTTTGCTGTTGTTCTTTTACTTGACTGTTTTGTTGAATTTTTTTTTCTTTATTGCTTGTTAATTTTTTAAATTGTTTTATTTATTTTCTTCACTGGTCATCAAGGGGAGACTCACTTTTATCAAAATAATCTAAAATAGCAAACAAAATGTTATCAACAACATGAACAAAGTGTACACACACACAAAAACAAAAGTGATCAAAACTAAACAAAAATGGACAAATAATCAGAGAATTGATAACGAATAAACCACAAGAAGAACAAAAGTTGGCATAAAATGAACAAAATAATCAAGAAAATATAAAGAAATCATCAAGAAAATATACACAATAGTGCAAAAATGATTTCATAAAATAATCATGAAATAGAACAAAATAATCCACCAAAGGAACAATTTTTTTCAACAAAATGATACATTTGTCAATGCTGAAAAGAAATTAACAAAAGTTCTCAAAAATGTACAAAATAACACACAAAATGAATGAAATGATCATTGGAATGAACAGAATTAAATACAACAATAAACAAAACTATTGAACAAAAGCAAAGTAATATACTACAAACTAACAAATGTTTCCAAAATCAGATGAAAAGCTATAGTTTTCTTTACCCCGAACCATGCTATAACCCACCCAGGACTGGTCCACAACCTACATTTGGGTCCCGGCCCCCCCCTGTTGAGAACCATTGCATTGTACTGTTTAATCTTCTTTTTCATGAGTATTTTGTCCATTTTGTGAATTATTTTCTTCAGTTCAATCTTAATTTGTTTTTATTATTTAGTAAATTTTTTTCTTCTGTTTTTCGGATTATTTTCCTGTTGACCTATTACAACGTATCACTGGACAAAACCACTGGTGAGGGGCTAAAGAACCACCGTTTGCAGACCCCATGACATTTCCATCCTATTCAGGTCGGATGATGAGGAAACTGCTGGGTGTGTTTGACAGAAAAGGAGAGCCTATATATTGAGCCTTTTTGTTTCATATTCATGCTTTTGATTGTGTTGTTGTTGCTACCCCTGACTCATGCAGAAGGAAATCCCTGTTCCCTCATTTAAATACACACACACACACACACAGCGTCACCTGCTGCTCACTAAAACCTCTGAAGACAGTAACTCCAGCTCAGCCTCGCTCTATCACGCCCGCTGGTCCCTCCTGTCTCCTGCCTGAGTAGAAATAACACAGATATCATCAGTTCACTTGTGTCTCCTGGTTGCAGCCAATCAGTCAAGGGAGATTACTGTATGACCTTGGCGCTGCAGCCATCAGCCTGTAATCTGACCCTGACTCAGTCTCACCTTGCTTTCATTTGCCCCAGCCTCCCCAGAAGATGCTGTCTCTGATAAGTCACAATCACTCCATTTGGGAAATTAGGGTCTGCTGTCCTTTTTTAACCTCTGAGTTTTGCTATTTCGGTTTCTGTGGAGTACATCACACATGCACTATAATTTGTTTTCCTTAATTACACTTTCGAAACAGAAATGAAAGACAAATTCAGTTATAAAATGAAACAAATTTTCTTTGTCAACTTGTCATTGTACATTTTGTAATGTGAGTAAAATTATTTTTCATAATTTACAGTGGTTCCCCGGCTAACAAATTTAATCTGTTCCGGTGTCACGTTCATTGGGCAAATCATTCATTAGCCGGAGCGAGTTTTTCCGTAGGAATACATGTAAAACCAATTAATCCGTTCTGGACCCACGAAAACTCCCATATAAAGTATGCATTACACACCCTTACATGCACATTTATTGATTTATAAAGACATTTAACGGAGGGGGATGAGACAGAGACACCATTTTCCTTAGGTCCCATAATGAAAAACACAAAATGAAGCAGTATTTTAGGTGAAAAAAGCAAATATACAGCACGGAGTTCACATTGACATTTAACTCAGCCGAGATATCCACGCCTGCAGTAGTGCTTCCATCTGACTCAATCCACCTTTCAAAAACTATTTTACAGCTATAAAAACAATCTTTTTTTGCAGAAATGCAGTATAAAGAGCCGTTGCATCACAAATAGATAACTTGTATAGCAACAATAAATGCCTTTACTGAATAAACAACCCCAGTGTGTACAAGTCTCCTAGCTACAGATGTGACACACATTAAAAAGTACCAATAATAACCTCATGAACTTGCAGTATTATTTAGGAAAATAGCAACATTTTACTCACCAAAGATTCTGATTATTGGTAGACAAAATCCATCCTGCATTTTTTCATCAAGAAGAGTTCAATGACCAACCGCTCCTTTACACCTGTTCCTGTTTTGAACTGCAGGATCAGTGTCAGCTGCGCTGCGTTACTAGCGTCTGTCGTCTCATCCACCATCACTGAGACAAATGGTGCTTTTTTAACTTCACGTTTTATCTCTTCTCCCATCATTTCAGCAACAGCAGTTATCAGGTGGTTCTGTATTTTGCCTGACGTCCGACTAAACATTTTATTAGAGGACGTAAATCCGCACTGCTTTCAGCAATGAGAGAAAGAAGCTCCACATATTTTCCTCTGCTTTTGGATCCAGCGCTTTCATTATGTCCCAGAATTGAAAGTTCTTGCTTACCCAAAAATAGGGAAATCTTTAAAAGTCTATCAGCCTTTTAAAGATTTCCCTATTTTTCTTCACCTTTTCATTGTGGAGCTCTGTGCACTGCGTGGAGCTCTGTTTCCCTGCGCACTT
>JAQQAE010008129.1:0-15414 GCA_029823295.1 Pseudamia nigra | reverse complement strand
TTCCATCTTCCCAACACACTTCTGTCATCAGTCAATACATTTCCCTCTCTGTCCTTAATCACCCTAACTTGCTGCACCTCCTTCCCATCTCTATTTCTCTGCTGTGCCAACCTGTATTGTATGGTTTGATTAAGGCGAGGATGGGATGAGTTGCAGGGCCTTGTTTGGTGACAGAGTTTGACTTTTCTGGAGAGGCCATGATTTTTTTTTGCAAACAGTGGATGTCCTCACAGAGGCACCTGAATCATTGTGTGAGAAAGATGAGCCGATAGGGCTGAGGATAGACCGTGATTCAGGCCTTCAGAGATTTCTTGGATGACAATACCAACTCTGTGGACATCATCATGTGGCCATCATCCACTCCTCAATCCTTCCATTCTTAAAAATTGAAGACTAATTGAGATGAAAACAAAAGTCCTTTATGAATACTTTGACATACTCAGCCTGTCTGCCTTCAGCTGGTCAGACAGGCTGAAGGCAGTGCTCAGGAGTGCCGTATGAAGTGTCACCTGCTTAACCCTCAAAAACCTGGATAACCACCCATGGTATTGTAACAAACTATGTAAATGTAATTTTTCTCAAAAGCCACTGGTAAATTCATTCTTTTTCAACAATGCAAATGTGAGATTGTCCCTTTAAGTAGTCAGTTTTATGATGCTAAGTGCTACAATATGCTTGAAAACTAAAATAATAATGTGAGAGCTCGGCACACCAAAAATTCTTGTGTCAAGGTCTTTAAGAGCTAATGGGAGTGACAGCCACAGTCTACAGGCTCTTCACCCATTACGCTCCACCAGATCATGCTCAGGATTTTTACATGACACTTAAGAAAAACACACTCTGGGATTAGTCAGACTAAAACTGGACGTTAGTAATACATGTGAATACGTCACCTCAACAAAAATTGAAGTTTTAAAACACACCCAGATAATGCGAATAAAAGTCAATCTGCTCCTGCATGTATACAGACAAGTCGGACCGGAATGAACAAGATGCTAGAGCACTGTGCTAAATCCTGACCCCGTAGTCCGACAGCACGTATACAACAATTTCGCCTGTCTTCATTTCACATCCCAACTTTATCTTCTTATTTTTCTTATTCTTCTTATTATGCTGTGTACAAATTTGCAACAACGTCCACGTTCATGCCAGTTTACATCTGGGCTGTTTTTTACTGTTGTGTAGTCAAGCAGAAATGGCCCAATGCTAACAAGCTGAAAGTGTGCATATTACCACCTACTGTAGCGGAGGTGACATGATTTCAACAATAAATCCATTACACCCCTGTGCATATGTACTAGGACAAAGACAATAGTCCAATTAAACAGCTAAACAATGCATGTAAACTTACTGACTGTATCTTGTCTGTCCCAGATTTGTGTGATGGCAGACGCTAGTGTGGCGGCCTGAGCAATGTGGTTAGTGCAACTTTGTTAGTACATGGAGGACTGGTTGATGGGCTTGATGCAGGCCTGGTTGGTGACCAGGAGATAATGTAATAGATGCAGTAAAGTGCCCCGTACTTGACCTCACCTGACCTGGATGAACATAGCCATTGACATATTGGCCCCGAAGGGAAAAAAAGCTCTTTTTACTTCACTATAATTTTTTTCAAGTAAATATTAAATATATTAACTTCTATGACCTGATTCTAACAAAACTGTCATCAAGTCACGTCTTCACTCCACCACTACAATCAACAACAATGTTGCCAAACTCTAAGCAAAACGCCAACTCGGACTCATCACAAGGCCATCACCTCCTTGTCATGAACTCAGCTTTGGGGTCAGTCACAACAACACACAAGCCCAGCTATTGGAGTCATTAAAGGAAAGCAATAGTAAATTACAGCCTGAAAAGCTGCCATAACAACAGCACTTTTATTTTTTCATAATGCAATCCCACCACTATTACACCATATACATTCAACATCTGGTTTCGATTTAAGCTGTGTGCAGAAGATGATGATTGTGGTTCAAGCTTTTTCCAGCTTTGTTTCTGGATTTCTATGGTTCCTATTTGTTCCCCTGCATAGAAGCAATGCATGTATGTGTGTGTGTTTGTATGTACTGGGTGTGTGTGTGGAGGATGAATGACAGCACTAACCTTGGTCGGCATCACTCACACAGAAGACGACAAAGCTGTGGATTTTTAATTCATGCAGGGAACAAAAGATACATTTATGATTAGATTCCTCAGGATTTCTGTCTCCATCTGCTGATGCACACACACACACACACACACATGCACACATACGCAAACACACACACTAACATGCATAGGGGATTTTTTATAGGCCTGAACAGAGCAAATTAGAAACAGTCATTGTTTCATATTTGATATTTAATAATGATGATGATAATTTAGCTCATTAAATTTGCTCATTAAATTTGTTTTGAATTAATGCCAAGCCAGCAGATTACATTGTTTTTGACTTTTTGAATATTTTTATAGAATTTTGCATCGTATTTGTTGTTTTTGTCTGTTTTGTGAGATTTAGCTTTTTGCATCATTGATGTATTTGCATCTTTTACACTGTGTTCATCTTCATTTTTTAAAAACTGCCCAATTTGTTTTTGTGTTTTACATTGTAATTTGACTTTTTGTGTCTCTGACTTTTTGCAACATCTTTTTTATCTTTTCGTATCTGTGACACCATTTTTACTCCATCCATCCATCATCTTCTGCTATTCCGGGTCTTGATCATGGGGGCAGAGAAGTCCAGATTTCTCTCAACTTTTCGCTCTCCTCCTTTGGGACCCCCAGGCGTTCCAAGGCATGTCCTGGGTCTGCTACAGGGCCTCCTCCCAGTTGGATCTAGTTATCTTCTTTTGTTTTTGTGGATTTTATTTTGTATTTATTTGTGTGTCTTATACATTGTTGGAGCTTTTTTGTGTATTTTTGACTTTGTATTTCACTGTTACTCATAATTCACAAATAATTGCCTGGTTTAATCAACTGTCATTCATGACCAAAAATGAACCTTTAAACTGGAATAAAATAATGATTTAATATTTATTGTGACAATTATATTACCTGTCATGTCAACATTTTTGGCTGTATTACACAACTCCAGGCTGAGTAAAAATGCACGGGCATGAATCAATAATGGACAACAACCTATCCTGGTGCTGAGATTTATGTGACTGTTACCTTCATTACCTGGCTAAGGCTCTTTTACCCACCAGAGCTGCATTTCACGTGAAGCAGTGAAAGACGATCACTGCCTATTACATGATCCCCGCTGGCAAGACCCGGGATTATGTGGTCAGACTGATTTCAACATCAACCAATATCTGTTATAGTTTAACAGATGTGCAGATGGCTTACTGTACACACACATGTGCTGAGAGATGTACCTCTATATATGTATACAGCCATAATACTGACATTCAGCAGTCTGACAGCAAAGTACAGCCAGATATAAGGGCATAATTACCATGATTTGTTCTCATTTTGTTGGGTACACCTTGGTAGTACTTGTTTGGGTCTCCTAGTTCTGATCAAAAAGGGGGAAATATGTCCAACATTGTTCAAATGCCACAGCCTACATGAGTATTGACTGATGTAGGCTGTGGCATTTAAACAATGCACAGTTAAGATTAAAGGTTCCATAATGTGCCACCACCAGCAGTTTGAAGAATTGGTACGAGGTAGGATGGGTCCATGCTTTTATGTTGCTAATGCAACACTTTACCATAACAGCCAGCAGAAAACGAGACACACTACACAAAGCAACATTTTCCATCCTTTTATTGACCATATTTGAGTCCCTGTGAATTTTTGCTGTATTTTCTGCACCAACAAACATGCCACATTCAAAGTCGTGTAAATCCCTTTACGTCCCCATTCTCATGCTTGGTTTAAACTTCAGCAAGTCATCTTGACTGTGTTTACATGCCAAAATGCAATGAATTAATGCCGTGAAATTTAATTATGAGATATTTGCATTAACAAGATGTGTTAACAGGAGTACCTACTATAGTGAACAATGAACAATGAGTATTGGTTTTGAAGATCTGCTTCCATGTAATTCGCATACGTGGCATGTCAAAATGCTTCAAATTCCCTGAATTCAAATCATATACTGTATATATATATATACATGTGTGTATATATATATATAGGGCCCTAGGGCCAAAATTATCTCTAGGTGCATCACAATTCAAGGCCAAAACCTTAAGACTATATGGTGAGAAGCCCAACAGAACCTCAGAGAGCAAGTCTATTCTTATTTTTGCTTCTCGTAACAAGAATAGATGTGTCAACTCAAAAGTGTCTGAACCAGTTTACTTTAAAAAGTTGCCATAGTCTTTGACTGCTATAATACCTCCATACTGGAACATGGAAAGAGTAAGGAAAAATCATAACATTCTCTGTCCAGTGGACACGTTTTTTTGGTAGATACTTATTAACTGTGAGTGAAACAACCTCCAGTTACAGCTTTATTTTCAGCTAAATCATTTTCAAAATGTTTATTGTTTTTTTAATAAAAACTCTGATGGTCGGCGTTGTCTGTCCAGCCATCTCTCCATGCTCTGACATGAAAACAGATGAAGCTAGGGTCACCACACTTGGTTTACAGGCTGACCTTGGGACGAGCACCTCGTGCTATGTTTTGGTCACAGTGCCATAAATGTTTAAAATCAGTTTTGACATCTAGCAACATTATTATAGAGCCACGAAGTTTGAACTCAAGGCAGAATACACGTGCATCTGCATCTCTGTCAAGTGCAGTATTAGTTTTGTTCAAATTTGTAAATAAAACAAAAATAGCAGTGAAAAATTAAAAGAAGTGGTAAATCACAATGTCAAACACTATGGCAGTGTTTCTGTCCTGATATCTTTGACATTATTTTAAACATATTACTTCTTTTAATAAATGTTTGCTTCACTTTGACCTTGTATGTATTTTTTTTAACTTTTTGTATCATTTATATTTCTGTCTTGCTTCCTCTTTCCTGCTGTTTTTATCTTTTTTTTTAGGTAATGTCGTGTTTTTATCTTTTGATGTTTTGTTGTTTGTATCTTTACGTGTTGTTTTCATACCAGTTCATGCTGTTTTGTTCTTTTGAATATTTTTGAATCATATTTGGACTCCACACACACAGGCACACTGAACATTTAATAGAATCTTATGATACTTCCACCCACAATGTATTCATTACCCTTTAATTCAAGCCACAGTTTTTTTCTAACCCTTGTTTTTTATTGCCTTTTATTGCCTGTTGGTTGGGGTTATTTCCAGAAACATTTCTGGAAATCCATGTCAATCCTGTACTATGGACCTTTAATGCATGGATGCCTCAGTGTTTGTTTCTACTTCTATCAATATATTAGTGTCATACTGTGGATTTCTTTACTAACAACATACATTCTGTATTGGTCTGAAAGCAAGCAGTACAGATTCTCCAGTCTAGGGCTTATCCACTCTGTGTTTATCAAAATTATTATCACACATTCTCAGTCTTGAATTCCATTTTGCTGCACCTTTACTGTATTTTAAGTTTAAGCATAAAAGTCAATTTGGGTGCAGGGAAAAAGATCTAGAGGAATGGCTACAATCAGAAAAATAATGATCAGGAAAAAAAATGAACTGACAGAAAATGTTGTCCCTGAGTGGTCCACAAACTTTACTGTGCTTCCTCAACCACATTGGTCACCTTCTACTTAAGAATTCTGCACCTGCTATATCAGCACCACATTGTCCTTTTTATCTCTTGTGTAAGAAAACTTTTCTTCTGTCCAAGTGTGTATGTGTTGAAAAATCATGACCAAACAGAGCAGCAGTGGTAGGGTGAGCTACAGAATGAATGAAGCGAGAGTTATAGCAAAGCTGTGAAACAGAAATAATGCAAGAGTCTATTTGTGTGTATTTCGGAGTTGTTCTCATTCCCAGCCTGTTGAAATCGGAGGTTTTGTCAAAGCCTTTGGCATGCCAGGCAAACATATACAGAATCCTTTACTGGGTTCACAATTTACTATAGTCTAGTGGGCATGGACCAGGATGTGCAGTGAGGCTAATGCAGGGGTAACTTAGAGCAAGTAATGTGTGCAGGTGTGCAGCCACAAATTATGTTTCAGTGAGCTGCAGACTAGAAGCAGGTGTTGATTAGAAACCCATTTCCTGAGGAACAAATGAAAGTTTTCTATGATTTGTCATCTTGCACAGCATCATTTATTTTTTTCAGTGTTTTACATAGATC
The DNA here is from genome assembly GCA_029823295.1 of Pseudamia nigra. Lineage (NCBI taxonomy): Eukaryota > Metazoa > Chordata > Actinopteri > Kurtiformes > Apogonidae > Pseudamia > Pseudamia nigra. The sequence continues at coordinate 9,208 of JAQQAE010008129.1, read as the reverse complement.
TTTTCTGGATATTGTTTGTCCCTTATTCAACTGTGCAAATTAGCTGTGTTTTAAAGACAAGCAACCTCTACTGCTCTTAGTCGCAACTACCACCGTTTTGTTTCCATAAATAATGTTTCTTGAGTTTTAGGACAAAAACAGCTACTCATACTTTAACTGCAGTAATTTGTTTTGTTCTGATGTGCTGTGTTTTTAAAGACAAACGTTTTCAGCCACAAATGATGTTCTGTGAGTTACAGGACAGAAAAGAGGCATAGATGCATTAATAACTAGTTTCTTGAGGAACAAAATGACTCTCTCTAAAAAAAGTGAATACATTTTTGCCATCCATCATCATGGTCTCAAACATTTTATTTGACCCTTCTAATAACTCATCTGGTACATCTTTAACATTTTGCTCAATTGTTAAGATATTATGGAAAACAGTTTGACAATTTGTTGCTGTGCTGGGATTTAGTTGATAAAGTCACTCCATTCACCTGCAGACTTGGCCTGAGTCAGACCTTTGCAGCTTCTATTTATTTAATAAAACATAGTTGTTTCTGAGACAGAGCTCCACCTACTGTAAGTCACTTCCCAAGTTGTCATATACTGACTGTTATGATGTAGTTTCTGTAGGCATGGGTTTCAGCTCAGGGACTCACTGATTTACATATTTTCAGAGGATGTGGGCCTGGTTTGTAAACTCTCTGTGATTAGCATTGAAGACAGCTATGTGAATACAAGTTAATTTAAGCAGCTGTGCAGACCGCGTGGAGCAAAACAAAGGGTAGACGGCAACAGAGGAAGCAGAGCTGAAAAAACTGCGCCATTTGTCTACGGACAGAGCATCAATCTTTTAAGTAACACGCTAACACTATTGTATATACAGTATTCACCTTAAAAAAATCTGAACTCCAACACCCAGCGATAGCGAGGGTTGGCCGAGTCATCGGAAGGAAGTGCATGGACCACGAGACAGACAGACTCTGAGGGTGTGCTGCCCGGATCCAGAATCAGACGTGTGGTGGTGAGTTTTGCAAACACACCTTCATCCTCCACTAGGACAGCATCAAAACACATCACCCAGGGCTATTATAGAACATAACTCAAGTGCTGTACAAACATGCAGGGTCCGACAGGATTTAGTTATGAGGAGTGGTCTTGGGAGCTTAGAGAATGGACCCTCGTAACACTGACACACAGGGAAAGTCCGACAGATGCTAAGACATCACCATGATGACGGTATATCACCAGGTGTTTCTACTTTAATGTGGGCTTTTGACTTAAAAGCTACTTTGCAGAGTTAAGAAAATGTGATTGGCATGAGGTTTCTTTAGGGTTCAGTGACAGGGTTTGGGGTGAGTATTAGGCACCACACAAAAAGTCAGAGCAGAGAAGCCCAGATCTCCCTCTCCCCTGCCACTTCCTCTAGCTCCTCTGGGGGTCCCACAGGCGTTCCCAGGCCAGCCAAGAGACATATTATTTCCAGGGTATCCTGGAGTACTGTATCTGCCCCAGGGCTCCCTCATAGTTGGAGCTAGTTATGCTAACCGGAAATTGGACCACCCAGGCCCCTGCCTTCAGCTGCCACCCAAACCACACAGCACTGGACCCTTATGACCCTTCCTGCAGGTGTTGGGCCCACAGGAAGGGTCTTCTGAATCGCTGCCCTGTCACCTGGGAGCAATTTGCCTTGGGAGACCCTACCAGGGCAAATATTCTCACTCGACCCCTCCTTAAATCGCCACCTTATCATAGTGGAGGGTTTGCATGCCTAAGTGATCCTAGGAGGGGTCAACTGAGAATATGTTGGCTAAATACTGTATGTCTTTTTAGATGTGAAGATTCTTTGATGATGCATATGTCGTCAAAAAATTGTGTTCCTTTAACACCCATTGTTGTATAATTAAATGAAAACAAAAGAAAAAACACCTTGGCTTTTACAGTACTAGCAATAATTGTACCAGAGGTGGAGAGTCTGCCCCCAGACCAGTTCTCCAACAGCTTGTGAATTCTTAAAAGCTGAAAGAAGGCTCAGAAATGTTGATAACAAGCAGCAGTGCTCTTATATAATGAAGTGAGCAGAGTCTTTGATTCCTCCCACAGACGCAGTGGCCTACTGAGAGCAAAGGGAAGCAGGCCAGAGAGCAGGAGAGGCTGTAAAACACAACCGAGAAGAAAAAGGAAAAACTGAAAGACACATCTACTGCCAGGTTTTTTCCTTCACTGAGGCAAAGCAAAACAATCGAGTACAACAGCTGCATCTCCATCAGTATTAGTATTTTCATGGTGTTGGAATGTTTGTTTAGATCTGAATGATACAGCCAAAAATGTCCTCATGAAAAAACTGTCAATACTGATAATTATCACAATAAATGTCATTCTTTTATTTTAGTTTAAAGGCAGTTTTTTGGTCCAGAGTTGAAGTTGGAGACTCCAGATGGTTGTGGTTTTAAATTATTAAGAGGTGCAAACAGGCAAAAACAACATAAAAGAATCAAAAAGGCGTAAAGATGCAGAAATACATAAAAGTTGGAAAAAAGACAAGGATGATGTCAAAAACTGAAAGACATGAAATGTGCAATATAAAATGCAAAAGAAAAAAAGAAAAATATTCAAAAGACAAATCTAAAGACGTAAGATGCAAAAAGAGGTAAGTCACAAAAAACAAAGATAAAAAGATACAAAAAAGATTAATTAAAGTGTAAGAAAGATACAGTACAAAAGCCTTAAAAGATGCAGAAAGACAAAAGACAATATAAAGGATACAAAAAGATGCAAAAGATAGAACAGAAATTTAAAAAAATGACAAAAATCAAAAAAGGAGTAAAAAAAATCCATCCACCCATTCATCCATCTTCTGTTTACCCAGGGTTTGGTCATGGAGCAGCAGCTTAAGTGCAGAAACCCAGACTTCCTTCTCCCCAAGCTTCCTCCTCCAGCTCCGCCATCTGAGAGGCATAGTCATCCTCCATGGGTCATGGGTCTGCCCTTGGGCCTCCTCCCTGTTAGACATGCCCAGAACACCTCCCTAAGGAGGCATTCAGGAGGAATCTGGGACAGACGCCCAAGCCACCTGAACCGGCTCCTCTGGATATGGAGGAGCAGTGGTTCTACTCTGAGCTTCTGGATGGCCAAGCTTCTGAGCCCATCAACTTGTGGAGGAAAGTAATTTTAACCTCTTGCATCCAGGATCTTGTTCTTTCGGTCATGACCCAAAGCTTATGACCATAGTTGAGGGTAGAACAATAGATTGACTGGTAACTCAGCTCTGGTAACTGGTAACTCTTTACGTTTTAGCTCAGCTCCCTCTTCTCCCCAACTGACCCATACAGTGTCTGTATTACTGCTGATGCTACAGAGCTTCCACCCCATGTTTTCAAGATTACCATATTGCTTTTTTTCCTAAGGTAGTTCTGCCACAGCTTGGACGTATGTTTTGAAACATTATCTTGTTGTAGGATGAAGCCCTCACCAGTTAGGCGCATACAAGAGGGTACTGCATGGTGCTACACAATGCTGTGGAAGCCATTTTGATTCATGGTGCCTTTCACTCTGTACAAGTCACCAACACTGGATCCAGCAAAACAGCCTCAGGCCATCACGCTTCCTCCTCTGCGTTTGACAGTTGATGTAGCACATCAAGGAACCATCTGTTCGCCAACGCTACGGAGTCCAAAAATTCTGCATGGTGGACAGAAGATTTTGAATTTTGGTACTTGAGTCCATAACACCTTTTTCCACTCTTTAGTAGACCATGGGCAGTGTTTCAAGGCTGAGGCAAGCCTATTTTTCTTATTCTGATGTCTTAATAATGGCTTTCTTAGAGCAACTCGACCTGTCAAACTTGCAACTTGAAGTTGTCTCTTCATAGTTAAAACTGAGACTTGGAGGCGCCTTGGTAGCTCAGTTGGTAGAGTGCCTGGCAGTGCGCACCCATCCCACGGCCTGCTTGCAGCGAGCCGGGCTCAAATACAGCCTGTGGCCCCTTGCTACATGTTGCTCCCTATGTCTTCTCCCCACTTTCCTGTCTGACTTCATCGCTCCTATTAAATAAAGCCTCAAAAGGGCCAAAAATAAGCTTAAAAAAACTGAGACTTGTTTACAATGAGTACTATTAATCTGTGCTTGAAGCTGTTGTCCTGTGAGCCTCCTATCACACAAGCTGTTGACTCCCAGAAACTTGTCTTCTGATTCTGTCAGACCTCTTCCTGTTACAGTTTCCCCCAATTTCTGAGTGGCTTTTGATGGTGAGGAAATTGTACTTACTGGCACTTGATTTTTTTTTTGCAGTTTCTCTGTACGAAAGAATAACATTTTAAGTGTTGCCATGGTCTGTCTCTTTTCCATTGTTAATTGCCTTTTTTCTCACCATTTTTATAGCAACACAATACTTTCTGCAGTACAATTCTGTTCAAATGATGCTCAAATGAGTATTGCACCACAGTGTGTTCCAACACTGCTGTTATGCCGACAGATGGGGTTATAATTGATCTAGCAGACTTTGAACACCTATAGGAATTGGTAGAATCAACTTTCAAGGCTTGATCCACCTCCATTGGTGAAGAACAGTTTTAAGCTGTTTTCTGGTTCCATGAAAAAGGCCTTTTTGTATAATTCTGAACTGTACATTATTCTTCAGTTTTGGGTAACCTTACCTTTTTTTAACCTCTGGTACTTAGCTTTGTACCATTTGAAGCTATTCATTGGACTTCAACTACTTGAATTTTAATAAAAAACTGGAAAGTTTGGTGTGCTCTGAAACTTTGGACCGGCAGTGTACCATTAGCATTTGGAATCACATATATATGTATCATTTTTAGTTCAAAAGGTATTCACAAAAAATAATATTTCCATAATGATGGTTTTCTTCTGGATCCAGCTCTTCAAATGTTGAAGAAATGTCAAATCCTTGTGAGAAAATTCAACATTTGTCCTTGTAACACCACAAATAACACCCCAAAAATTATCCAGAAAACATAGGATAGCGCGATAATAGGCTGATTCAGGAAACCAGCAGACTTTCCACTACAATTTGGTGTCAGTTGCATGTCTATAGCTTTAATTGCTACCTTACAGTAACTACAGTATTTTTCCTCAACCCCTGTAAGTTTAAGCATTCTAGATCACTACATCTGGAATACTGCCCATATCTGATCAAACTTTGTGGTTTGATAGAATCTATTCTGATGTTTTTTGGCTAAATTTCCTGGATATAACTTGTAGTATTACAAGAACAAATGTTCTATTTATCCCTGCCTTACAATGGTGAAGAATACTTCTGGATCCAGATGATGATTGTTATAAAGGTTGGCTAGCTACTCTATGATTCAATTCTCTAAGCTTCCACGACAGGCCCTGCGTGACCAAATCTTCACCAGACCCTACGTGTATGTGCAGAATTTGAGTTGTGTTCTACACTAGCCCTGGTTGATGAGTTTATCCCTAGACTATCGGAGGAGTGTAGGTTATACTTTCATTCTTTACGTACGTCTCAAAAAACCTAATAGCTTTTCAATAATTTTCTTGCACTGCTGTGTCTGTTAGCTGTTTTATCAACTCGTATTTCCGCAGCTGACTCCAATACCGCTGATGACAGAGAGTTCACAAACCACACCCACATCCTCCAAACATGTATATGTCAGTGAACCCCTGACCTGAAAACCACACCTGCAGAGGCTGGGTCAAAACAATGATCCAGAACGCTCCCAGATTCGAATCATGCTATGTCTGTCCTAACATGTAAATTCAATCCAAATGCATTCATAACTTTGCAAGTTATGTTGTGAACAAGCAAAGAGATAAATAAACTATTGCTGACAAAACATAAATGGCAGAGGTGATAACACTACTTCTGTACTTCCTTCACTCTCACTGCTGTATGATTGTAGGACATGAAGCTATATTTATGCCTGAAAATGAATTTGATCGTTGAAGTGGCATCATTTCCACACCCGTTCTGAATCAAGTGTTTTTCCTCTTTATCTCTTCATTCCACTAACAATTTTTCATTATTTTGTTCATAATTTTTGTTCATTTTGTTTCATTTTTTTTGTTTTACAACAGTCATTTTTTACATTGTGAATTATCATTATTTGGTTAATTTTTTTCTGTTATTTTTTCATTTTGTTCAGTGTTTGATTCATTTTACTTAATCTCTCTTCATTTCAGGATTACCTGTGTTCCATTAGTGTATAGTTTTGTTCAGTTTTCTTGACTTTTTCTATTTGTTTTATTTTCCTGGTTATGGTGTTTTGTTGTTGTTCTTCATTATTTTGATTTTTTGTGGATATTTTCTTCATTTTGTCAATTATTTTGGTCATGTATTGATCATTTTTGAAGGTTTTTCAGATATTTTTTGTTTTTTTCGATCTTCTTTATATATTTTTGTGGATTACTTTTGGGTTATTTTGAGGTAAACATTGCTCGCTGCCAGAGGTTTCAGAGGTTCATGACCACGGTGGCTTTCAGAGTGACCAGACTGATAAGCACTGTTTGTCTATGTATGTGTGTGTGTGTGTGTGTGTGTGTGTGTGTGTGTGTGTGTTTATAAAAGCGTAACCTTGAATGAGGTTTCTGACCACAGCGACTGTTTCTGTTTGCTTGTTGGAGTCCAAGTGTAAGTACCGGTACACACAATGACGCAGAGAGAATATCATTGAAGTGCTTTTCAGTGTCGGCCCGCGCTGACTCATACTCTGGATGACTATCAAAGAGAATGTATCTGGTCGAGACACACACACACCCCCACACACACACACACACACCCCCCCACACACACACACACACACACACACACACAGTGCGAGAGAGAGAGTGAGAGCTGTTTACTGTGTGCATGAGGAAGAAACCAATTCATTTTGTAACCAAGTAGCATTCAGGCAACTATCAGGACCTGAGTGTTTTTAATTAATCAGTGGCACAAGACATATCATTTTTGTTTTTGTTTGAATTATGTCATAATGTCAAGAAAGTTTAAACAAAGTAAAATATGCACTTGAATGCAGTGCCCTGGACGCTGGGACACATGGTTTGTGCAGCTACTATGGAGGGATGGTCCGGTGGATGAATGTCGGACTGGAGGTGTCATGTGGATGCATGCCCCCACATGTGACCTGACCTATGTACCCCATTGGAATGTTTTCTTTTTTATTGTCTTGAAATATTGAATCAGTGTTAATATAAATTAGCTTTTTTGAGCCAAATTTAGAACGAAACAACTCTTCAAGTGAAAACAGATTTCTATGCAGTGATGTCAATTTACAAAAATGGAGGACTGTGATGCACTGAAGTTCTCTCTCTCTCTCTCTCTCTCTCTCTCTCTCTCTCTCTCTCTCTCTCTCGTCTTCTCTTTCTCTGTCCCTCTCTTTTCCCCACTCTGCACACAGTCTAATTTCATTGCCACATCATATAACCAACTGGTCACCGCCATGTCACACACATACTCTAAAAGTGAATCGAGCCCCACATTGTCCCATGATAAAATGTCCAATTTTAGAGCAGAAATAAACATGTTTGTAGTCTGGTACTAACAATGATTTTGAAAATTTTAACATAGGACTCTACAGGGATTGTCTCATTTTAGGAGCCGGTGGACCTTGACAGTACTGCAGGTTTTGACACTTTGCATTTAACTCACTGCTCAGCCACAGAGGATTTCACATATTTGTACATTTTCACTAGCACTGATCAAGTCAAATAATTGTGTTTAGTATCACCTTAAGTGTCAACAGTAAGAGAGCCATAGAAATGTATACTCACTCATTCACTAAGAACTGGATAGTCCATCTTTTCTATTGCATTCGCATAAAGAAGCCTCTATGGACTGTTCTGGACAAAACGAGCCTATGAGATGTGCTGGATGTGATTTTCTCATCTCATTGTGGTTCTGGAGCGTGATGTGGGATCGTTTTACTCAATGAATGGTTTCTCTTGGAAATGTCCAGGGCTGGTCTGACATTCATATAAAAGTGGGGAAAATTAACTAGCACTCCCACACACACACTCACACACTCATAAGGGCAGAGAATAGTCAGACCACAGAAGAAACTGTAACGCTAACCAGGAAATGTTGGATGATGATGACAGTTGCTGGAAAACACATTTTCTGACTGGCTATGCATCTTCTTACATAATTCTCCCATAGTTCTATTGTGCATTGTAATAAGCATCCTACTGAGTGTGAGTGATTGGGTTAAACAACACTTTGGGTCTTTGGCAGTGTTTCTTATTGACTTTAAGCAGGAGAGCAGAGTAGGAGAGAGTTTTCTGCCAAGTACAGCCTAATCAGTCCTGTAATTGGTCTGAGCCATCAACAGTGGATAATAAAAGTACAGTCAACTCCCAGTCGGTACTCATACGTGTTCAGATAAGTGCATAAGAGTACACAAACACACGATCTGCAGCCATATGTGCAGAGTTGCATAAGCACGCACACAAACACACGCCATGTCTCTGGTCGCTGCTGGACTCGTAGCATGTGGTAGTATTTAAAGCTCAACATGATGCTCACACACACAAACACACACACACACACATACACATAACTCCCCTGTCTCTTTTTTGGAGACATTTTAGTGTTCGGCATCTGTGGATCCTCCTGGAAAATGTGAGCATCAAACACTTGATTGTCTTTGTTCTGGTGAAATGTTAATTTATGTGCCTTCCTGTGTGTGAGGGAAATAAAAAAAAGAACAAAATAATCAAGAAAATGAGTAAAATAATCAAGGAAATGAACCAAAAATGCAACAAACAACAAAATGAAAAGAAATGAACAAATATGTGTGAAATTATCATGTTGTAACTATTGAAATAACACTCAATTTGTGATTTTGTTCCCGAAACCCAACAGCATAATGGAAATTGAACAAAAAAAATGAACAAAATGGTCAAGAAAATAAACCAAATACCCACAAATTTAAGAAAATAAGCCACAAAATGCACATAAATTGACAAATGATGTTGTTCATTTCTATTTATTTAACGGAATATTTTAACAAAATTAACAAGGAAATGATTATAATCACAAATGGACAAAAATGAACACTATAATCAAGAATATGTTCAAAATAACTAAAAAAAAATCAAAAACAGAACGTAATAAGCAATAAAACGAACTATAGACCAGGGGTCGGGAACGTTTTTGGCTGAGAGCCATGAAAGCCACATATTTTTAAATGTATTTCCGTGACAGCCATATAATATTTTTAACACTAAATACAACTAA
>JAQQAE010008128.1:1987-15414 GCA_029823295.1 Pseudamia nigra | reverse complement strand
TCGAACAGAGTCAATCACACCGTCTACTGGATGATTAGGTATGAAAATGACCTTAGTCAATAGTCCTGTTAGTGCGACTACAACTACTGTACAAATCCATATTGTGGCAAGAAACAGTTAAGAGAACAGCTTTAAGAAATGTAGGTCAGACAATCTGAAAAATCTCACAAACTTTGAATCTGTCCACTTAAACCATCAAATGCTATCATGAAACTGGTTCTCATGAGGACCATCCCTGGAAAGGAAGACCAAGAGCTACCTCTGCTGCAGAACACACGTTAATTAGACTTAAAAGACCCAAACACTAAGGACAGGCCTCATGTTTGGTTGTGGCCTCAACTGAGTGTTGCCATAATATGGATTTGCAGTAGTTGTAGTAGTGCTAATAAGGCTACTGACTCTGTACGCATCCTTCATCTGCACAAGACAACCGATTGTCTAAAGCACATTAAGAAGACAAGAAATGGTGCAAATTAATAAAATAAAGAAAAGACACTGAAGGAAAAATGTGTGTCCAAACTTTTGAATGTTAGTGTTGAATTGTTATCATCCATGTAACTGAGATACAAATATTTTAATTGCATAGACCGATTCAAATTTAAAACAGGAAAGACAGGGGCCTCTCCTTACATTATTTAGTTCAGTGAAGAACTCTATTTAGCAAAGAGAGCAAAGGAAAACTTCCTTTTGAGCCAAAGTCACCGTCAAGGTCAGATAACTAATACAACTGAATTGGTCTTAATATAAACAAGACTCTGAAATCACACTGCGGTCATTAAAAGTGGACTCATAGACCTCAGACCTCTGCCAAGGCCAACACTACTCTCTCCTTTTCATTCCACAGTATTGTTAAACCATAGACAAATCACACATGATGTTTCATATGATGTGATTTTGCCGCTTAATGGCGCTAGTTAGTTAACTGCAGAAATGCAAATAAATGTCTTTGTTCAAATTATCCAGTTAGTTCCATTGATTGGTTTGAGTGACTGTAACAAAACCTCCTCTAAGTCACCTCAGTTAACCCACAAGCAATAGAAATTTTTTTTTCACTGCGGCTATTTTGACTTGCCTCATAAGGAAAATTACAGTTAATCTTATTAACTTTAATGAGGGATCAGTTCAGTGTCAGTGTTCCAGAAAGCCATGCCAAGGTGAATAAATCAAACCCTGGGAAATGGAATGCCATGGTGAATTAAAGTAATCACACCTTTGCATTTTCTATTCAGAGTTAAAATGTCTGCTGTGACAAATGTGTAAGAAGATGCATTCCATTACTATTCAGAAGTCGAAATTCCTCAAATATTTGTCAAAAACGCACCCTGAAGTTGGAATTCCATCATTCAATATGGCTGCCACTCGTACTGACTGAATAAACACTACTAATTTCTGTTCGGTTCATATCACACTGCAGTTATACCAGTGGACAAGGACTGGGGCTGTACAGTGAGGCCAGTGCAGAAGTCACTTAAAGCTGTAATACCGCTGGCAGCCACTGAGGTGCCATTCAGGTCCGAGAAGACTCACATAGAGTTACATTGGACTTCTCCCTAAAAATACTACATGAATACATTTTTGTCATAAGTCATCATGGTCTCAAAGGTTTTCTTTGGACCCTCTAATAATTGATTTTGTGGACCATCTTTGCAGCATTATTAAGATAAGGCAAGTACTGTAATCTGATAAATCACTGCCATTTCGGGATATGATTGACAGGTCAGACTGAGTCAGACTTCATAGCTTCTAGTTAGCTAATAATACATTGTTTTTTTTTTCCAACAGACAGATTTATTCCAGTTGTGGGTAAGCACAATATGACTTTGATTTAATTTTTCCTTAGGTTTCTGAGGGACTGAGGGAGTCATTTTCAATTATATAAAACACATAATACACAAAATAGACTTAACAAGAACATATAGTTACAATGAATACAAAAAGACAGCAGTGAAAAATAAAGACAGCACAGTCTTTTACAAAGCAGTATCTCATATATGGGCAACATCAAGGGAAAATCAACATCTAACTCAAAAATCAAAGTTGCCAAAGATGCCAGTTGTTGTTCATAAAGTCAAATATAACTTTAAAGTGAATAGTTTAATCATGTTAAGTAAAAAATGTTGACAATAAACCTTAGTTAGCCTTGATTACCAGTGTTTGAAACGTTTTTTCAGTAAAATTGTCAGTGTCTGTGTTACCAGAGTTGATGTAGAATAAATACTCAACTTCACAATATTTTGCCTCAAAATCAAGTGTCATAGTTTAATATGCATTAATCAGACAATCATTCATATTCATAACGATGGGCAATTTAGAGTGAGCAATTTACCTAACCCCTAGTGAACGTTTTTGGTTGTGGGAGGAAGCCGAAGTACCCAGAGAGAACCCACACAGACATGAGAAGAACATGCAAACTCTGCACAGAAATGCCCCGCCGGCCAGCGATGGGATCGTGTGTCCTTGCTGTGAGGCATGAGTGCTACCCAATGCACTACTGTGTCACCTGTGTACCCTGCCTTCACCGTAGGTCAGCTAGGATGGGCTCCAGTGCCCTCCCAGACCCTTGTGAGTATCAAGGATGGAAGGGTGGATGTCATTAATCATATGATGCCCATTTTAATGACATTTTTAATTAGGAACGACATTGCGTAGGATCATTGTGGCTGCTACAATAGAACCAGTCATTGCCAGTGCAATCTCTGCTTTTGTCTTGAGTTTTGTCTCCCAGTAGACACAAGTGCAAGGACTCTGGTTGGGGAAGTTTAATTCACTCTTCTATGTTTTTCACTGCATCTTTCCAAAATGGTAAGACCAAAGGACAGTCGAACAAAGCATGCAGAAATGTGCCCAAATGTGCCTATGTTCTTGTGGCATTTCCAACATTTATTATCATGAGTAAGGAACATTTTTAAGAGTCTGGACAGTGTAAAGTACTATCTATGGTCCGATTGGTTGACCAGCAGGTCATTTCCAACATTACGTGGGATCATATTCTGACCAGAGTGCTCTGTAAACTTATACTAATGACCTTTTTATGGACAATTTTCTGGAACAAAGTCAGGATTATTGCCAGCTGCTCATTGGGACAGGGCTAATTTTAGCTTGAACGCGACTGGTTGTAACTTGTGATGTTTTAAAACTGTGATAGTACTAATGCGTTTTTTCTATATTATTATTAGCTATTGCATGTGATGTCACTAATCACAAAAACCACAACTGGCAAAACTAAGCAGTTTCAGCCTTTCACAGCTTTTATTTTATATCACAGAGTTTATACTGACCTCAAAACCCAATATGGACATATTTTCACAATATAGGACCTTTATCATAAGGTCTTTCAAACTGACAAACTGACCTTGAGGTTTTATAAAGCGGTGTAACTCTAAATAGCTCAGGACATGAAAACATACACTACCTTATCATCACCAGATCACAGACAAAATAACAGAAGTGGAGAAAAGAATATGAACTCGAGGAGATGATAAATATGTTTTAAGCAAGTTTGACCAACTTTCTAAATAAATGTGATAATAAATTCTAATAACATGACTTTAGAGACCCGCTTTATGTGAAGAACTTTATAGATGTAGAAAGAGTCATAGGGTTTGTATTTCTCTTTTATGTGGTTGCTACATATACTTTGCACTATAAGCCATTATTATCCCTGTGGGTTAAATTTATACCTTGAAAAAATGTATGTTTTTTATTCCAATAAGGTTACTTTTGGCCCGTTTCATTTGTGTGAATCAAATGCGTTTTCAGTGAGGCAGCTCTTAATCTGTGGAACTCTTTTTTTTTCCACAGGCACTTTAGTCCAAAAACAAACAGCCCACATTTCCACTTGGAATTATAATAACTTTCCCAAAATGTTCAAAATCTGCTTCCTGTGTTCAATGCACAAAGCAGCTTTACTTCCTTCCTGCTTCCTTCCATTCACCTGATTGCTGGATGCTTTTAGAAGCTTTGGAACAATCACAGGAGGGAGGCTCTGTCTTTTAGGCGAATAATATAATGAAGCAGATGCACATAGAGTTGAAGCAAAGCACTACTGTACTAGGATCAGTCCTGGGGAGACTGTGGACAATCTGATATTAACTGAGCACATGGCTGTCTTTAGAAAAAACTGGCTAACCTTAGTTAATTGCTTCCCAAGCCTCTTTCCAAGTTCTTTTGCTCTACCACTGACCTCTGGTGGGTATTGTGGTGTCTGGGGAGAATGTGGACCTCCATTTGCAACGATGAGTGAATGACTCTGAGAGGAATTTGCAGGATAGGAAGAAAATAACACTGGTCCTAAAAAGGAAAAAGCGCAATCAGTAGGTAGGAATCTGAACAAAATGTTCTTTGACTCACATCAGATAGTGATCTTTGTAGCGGGATAATTTTCTGTACAAAAACCATAGGAATGACTTTATTTTCAAGGGTAAATAACATTACTGCTGTTTGACATTTGCTGTGTGTTGTAGTATGTGCTGCCCCAATCTTCACAGCAGCAAGATCATCTGAAAGGATACAAAAAAAATGCAGAAAACACATATTACTCCACCCTTTGGGCCAAACAGACTTCCTTTTCCTCTGTTTTATTTCCTATCGACACCACTTCTGTTCTGGCCTCTTCCGAGCCATAAATCTTTGCCCCATGCTTGGCTTTTGTCCCCTTCCTGTTCATATCAGCATGTTGTCAAGACCCACCTAAGTCTGTAATGTCTAAACTTAGCACATTTGAGGAACCTTTAGAGGTTCATACAATGCAGAACAGAAGTTATATCAGATCTGAAGAAGTAGGGATTATGTTGTTAGAGATACAATGATGTCTAATTGCATCAACAAGAAAATAAATGTTCTCATTTAAGCTGTTACACTGGTTAAAAATAGTTCGCTTTATTCACAAAATGAGAAATATAATCTAGTTGGAAACAGCGTGCGTATTCTGATGTAAAAATACAGAAAGGTCAAGCAACTGCTTTAACAACTATCAGTACAGTGTGGTGAATATCACATGAAACAAACAAGGCTCATCTCAATGTGCTGCATTTATCATTTTGATCAGAAGGGGGCATAAAACATCACCTTAACAGAGAGACATGTTGCATAACTCTATGGTCACATGCAAAAATGCAGAAATTGACCCTACTGTGGTCATGATGAATAAACACGTTAAGATGAAATTCCTCCATTTGTGGATTTTCATGATTTTGATATCAGTTTAAGTGCAGAATTAGTATAAGTTGTATTTTTATTATGTATAACTTTGTATAGTTTTACTGTTATGGATTTAAATGTATTGTTGATAGAAGCCTTAAAACTATTGAAAGAATGGTGTCAAATATGATGTCCAAAACCATGGTATCTGTTCCATATGCTACAAAGCTGTTAGATTATAAATTAGACTATATTCTATTTGGTTATTTTGCCTGTTTTCTCTGCCCTCCCATTTGTTGTTTATTGTAGTTTTTATCTAATTTTTCTGTTTTTCCATTATTTGTTTTAATTCTGTTTCCTTTCAGTTTTTGTTCTGCTAATAACCTTTGGATTCTTCTTACTTTTGTGCGTGAAAGTAAACCCACTCTGCTCAAAGCTCTTCTCTCTGTTACAGCAATGACTATGTTAAACCACTAGAAAAAGTTGAATCTCCTTTATCTCAGTAGATGTCTTATCTTTGTTTTACAAAGCAACTGCTGGCTCCAAACATTGCTGCACATTGAATGTTGTTTTGTTTTAGGCTTTACATGCATACACTACAAGTGTACCCGTGTGTTTCTGTGCATGTTTACATGTATGTGTGTCATCTCTGTCATGGGAACAATTATTACCAAGGCCCCCCAGGCTCAGAGTAACAGCAGGGGTAGTTTGTTGTCCCCACGAAAAGGATTTCCAAGGGAAAACAGAACCAGGATGTGGTCTCCCATCACAAAGACAAGCTGAAATTGTTCAGGCAGGGGGCCCTCGGCAGCTCAGCACATTCAGGATCCTCCATGATTCGGTCCCGGCGCTCATTTGGGCAGTCAGCGAGAGGTTTTCTCTGACACACCAGACGGGCAGAGGGAGCCGAGAATGGACAAATCTTGAGAAAGCTGTGGTGACAAATGAGAGAACAGACTAACCCAGCAGACTGTCAGAGGATCGAGGTTTGGCTGCTGTCTGTTTCTTTGTCTTAATCCTTAAATCTTCTATAATCAGGATGAGAGGGAGACAGCATGTTTGCCTGACTTAGGACAGCACAGTCTACGTTAGGACTGGACAGAATGCTAGCTGATGAAGCAACCTAAATGGTCAGCAGGAGCGATGGGCAATGGAGGGAGGGGGCGAAGCTAGAGCTGAAGTCAGTTTGGGAAAATTATGTTAACCAGTCACCAATAAGAGGCAACAGGAAGAAAGGAGGTTCACTACATCTGGACGAGTTCAAAAACAGATGAGAAGTTGCCCCTTGGCTGGATCTCCTAGGGTGAGACTGACTACTACTGTTGTTCTCTTCATTTAGCAAGACATAGCAGAGACAGCTCATGTTTATGATTCAGTGGAAGAAGATGAACAGATTGTTAGGAGTTGCTCAGCAGGAAGGTCAGGCCACAGCATGAGAGAGAGAGGTCTGAGCAAAATTAATCTTTATCCTTCTGCTTTAAACAATGTTGAAAAGATGCAAAGACGCTGAACCAGTCGGATCTTTAAGAACACTTTATTCAAAAGGTGATGTGAATGTACAGGAATTACTAGAATATGTTTTTCAAAACAAATCTGTGCAAATCTGTGAGGTCGAATAAGTACATCTTGGTTGTCTGGTATGTTTTATGCCGTGGCATCTTAAAAATCTTGACTCCCTGTTGGAAAGACTTAACTTTGTTTCTTCACCACTGATATTGATGTCAATTAACGTTTTTTTTTTCTATAATCCGGTGCAAAATTGCTGTTTGTTGTGTGAGCCATGACAATTAAGACTTCTTATATTCCCAAGTCTCTTTCATTTTTATAAAGGGAACATTTTGAAAAGCTGGAGTAAACTACTGCTAAGCTCCCAGTGTAGTTGTACCCGAGAGCAGTGTGACACGGTTAAGACACCATGACAGATGCTGTCAGCCGGGTCTCCCCGTAGCTTCCGGCACCATATGGCCTTTCTCAACCCAGTGCACTCCTCCTACTACCGTGCCTTTGCTGACATTACTTTTACAGGATGTGCTTCAGAAGGAACAGTATTTTTGTGTAAATTTATGTAGTATTTGTGTCACTAATATAACCATCAATACTCCCTCTCGATTGTGTAATTGGTTGGGGCAGAGAATAAATATCACCAAAATCACATTGCACTGTCAGCTTACCTATGTTGTAAACCACAGACTAGCGGATCAGGTGCTGGAGGTCAGAACTGAGGTGAAGCTCCTCATCCTCTTCAGGCATCATGATTACTGTCGAGGCCCTTTCAGGTCATATAATATAGTATATTCAATTGGGGTTAATTCCAATGCTGCAGGTTTGTGCTTTTAGTGTACTAGCCTTCCCTGAATTGCTACAAGGTACTGCTCACAGGGCAAGATATT
This sequence comes from Pseudamia nigra, assembly GCA_029823295.1. Lineage (NCBI taxonomy): Eukaryota > Metazoa > Chordata > Actinopteri > Kurtiformes > Apogonidae > Pseudamia > Pseudamia nigra. Next base: position 7,885 of record JAQQAE010008128.1, on the reverse strand, counting down.
CAGGTACCGTACTTCAGAATGTAATACTAAACAATGAGCAGTTGTCATTCTTAGAATTCACAGATTAGATCAGCTTGGTCTGTGGCAGGCAAGGCTGTTTCACTCATAAAACATGTGTCGTAACTTCAAGGTGTTTCAAGAGAGGACAAAAAAAGACGGTTCAAAGGTAAAAACTGCAGGATTACTTGTTAAAACAAGCATGATGAATGAAAAGAGTAGAAAATTAACTGTGTTTGTACGTCTTCTATCATGTCTGAAGCTCAATAATTAGGAAAATATGTGTACAAGTTGCAGTTTTTCATGATGTATGGCTGCGTCTTAATCAGGACTTTCACTGTCACTGCTTCCAGCCAGGAAACCACATACAGACCCCACAGAAACTACAGGTTAATTGATTGCCCAAGGCATGGACTAAAAATGGCAGCTACCAAATCACATCAAATTTTGAGTGATTTCTGAAGTGTTTCCTTCACAAATCACTCAAAATGGAGTGATGGAAATAGTCACTGGGCCAAAAAAACATGCCGAGTTTCAAGTCAATTGGTTCAGCTGCGCCACCTATCCTACAGGTTGGTTAGATTGAGACAAGATTATGGTTAACAACTACGGCAAGTTTCAAGTAAATCATTTCAAACAATTCCAAGTCATTGCATCTTTTTTGATACTAGCAGTAGCATCCCCTATTGAAAATCAATAGCACTGCAGATGCCAAAACTTGATAGGAAGGTGTATCTTTAAGTCATCAATAAATATGCCAAGATTCAAGCAAACTGGTAAATCTGTTTTCAAGCTATCACACTGACAGGCAATGTATGCAGACGTAGACGATGCAAAACACAGGATCATGGAACCAATGCCTTTTTCGATGGATAATGAAACTGAAATAAACATCTCCTGACATGTACTGTAACTGTTGTTTTGATCACTCATTTCATGGATTGTATTTTCATAATATACAAACGTTTATTTTCCTCCTAAATAAGAGAGATGCCAGCTTCATTTCCAGCCAGTGCTAAACATTAATAATATGTGACCATATGTATATTGCACGTATTGCTGTGCATTTACTTGAAATTAATTTGTGTATATTTCATGTCCATGGTAATAACATCTACTTGGGTCTACGTATTAAAGATGTGGGTGATGAATGGCAGCCCTGATTCCCAGGTGTGATTCCAGGTAGACAGGCAGTGCCATGGCCACTGCAAATGATGACCCCCACCTGGGCAGCAGCCAGTCTGAGGATTCTGATATCCTCCTGGACGATTCTGACTCAGGAAGTCTACTGTCTGATGACTCAGTGTTTCCCATCTATGAGAAAGATGAAAAGTATACAGAGCCACCGAAAACGCTGTATGAGGCCTGTGAGAGGAATGACCTCACATCACTGCAGGGAATCCTGGACAGAGGAGTCACTAAAGAAGAGGCCATGGAGCTGGACATCAACAGCAGGGTCAGACGCATGCATTTATTTTTTTAATTAAAAAAAAAACCAATGCATTGAATAAGGTGGAAGTTCATTTTACTTTTTAAATTCTCTCTTGTTCCCCATCAGAACCCACTTATGGTGGCTGTGGCTAATGGTTTCGTAGACATTGTCTCAGCAATGCACGTATGTCCATTCATAGACATCAACCACCAAGACAGTGATGGCAACACAGCCCTGATGATTGCTGCACAGGCAGGTATGTTTGACATGCAGGTACAACCTATGCATGTAAGATCTACTCTATTTTTAGTTGAATAGTACATTCTATTCACGCATCTTTCCAAAACAGGATTCATCACCATCCTAAATTACATTCTCAACTACTACTCTGGTGTGGACACTGAGATCCGGGACCCCAGAGGTTTTACAGCCCTCATCAAGGCAGGGCTACAGGGCAGAGAAGACTGCATGTCTGCTCTGCTGATGCATGGTAAGTTTAAAGAATTGTGAATTTCTGCACTGTGGGACTAATAAAGGTTTATCTTATCTTAAAACTTTGATTAAACCTGCTACACTGCAGCCATAGGTGTTTTGTTTTTCCTTATTTGTCTGGTTCTTTGGTTCACTTTTGCTCATTTTCTAAATTACTTTGCTCATTCTAATTAATTTTTTAGATTATTTTGTTCATTTTTACTCATTTTCTTCATTATTTTGTTCCTTTTTATTCATTTCCCTCATTATTTCTGTTCATTTTTACTCATTTTCTTCCTTATTTTGTTCTCATTTTTACTCATTTTCATACATTTTTGTATATTATTTTGTTCATTTCTCTTCATTCTCTTAATTATTTTGTTCACTTTTATTTATTTTTATTAAGTTATACATTTGTATTCACCTTAATTATTTTGGTCATTTTTATTAACTTTATTGACTACGTATTTTGTTAATTTTACTCATTTTCTATATTACACTTCTCAAAAAAATAAAGGGAACACTCAAATAACACTTCCTAGAGCTGAATCAGTGAAATATTCTTATGAAATACTTTGTTCTTTACATAGTTGAATGTTCTGAAAACAAAATCACGCCAAAATTATCAATGGAAATCAAATTTATTAACCCATGGAGGTCTGGATTTGGAGTCATACTCAAAATTAAAGTGGTAAAACACACTTCAGGCTGACCCAACTTTGATATAATGTCCTTAAAACAAGTCAAAATGAGGCTCAGTAGTGTGTGTGGCCTCCATGTGTCTGTATGACCTCCCTACAACACCTGGGCATGCTCCTGATGAGGTGGTGGATGGTCTTTTGAGAGATCTCCTCCCAGACCTGGACTAAAGCATCCACCAAGTCCTGGACAGTCTGTGGTGAATGGAGCGAGACATGATGTCCCAGATGTGCTCAATTGGATTCATGTCTGGGGGGCAGTCCATAGCATCAATGCCTTCGCCTTGCAGGAACTGCTGACACACTCCAGCCACATGAGGTCTACCATTGTCTTGCATTAGGAGGAACTGAGGGCCAACTGCACCAGCATATGGTCTCAGAAGGGGTCTGAGGATCTAATCCCGGTACCTAATGGCAGTCAGGCTACCTCTGGTGAGCACACGGAGGGCTGTGCAGCCCCCCATACCTGGAGGATGTTGCAAGCAGTAGCCCATTCTCCAGTGTCTCCAGACCCTGTCACATGTGTTCAGTGTGAACCTGCTTTCATCTGTGAAGAACCCCTCCTTTAGTGGGGGTGTCCTGCTAATTTCCTATAATTTCCACCTGTTGTCTATTCCATTTGCACAGCATGTGAAACTGATTTTCAATCAGTGTTGCTTCCTAAGTGGACAGTTTGATTTCACACAAGTGTGACTGACTTGGAGTTATGTTGTGTTGTTTAAGTGTTCCCTTAATTTTTTTGAGCAGTGTATTTTGTTCATTTTTAATTAATTTTCTATATTACTTTGTTCATTTGTACCCATTTTTTAAATTGTTTTATTCATTTTCTTGATTATTTTGTTCATTTGTACTCATTTACACAATTATTTTGTTCATTTTTACTCATTTCCTTGATTACTGCCCCTCAACCCCAGATAAAAACTACACCCTTAGGTCAGATTTTGGTCTAACATCATACCCATGATGTGCAGACATATAAATTTAAACACTTCAAGATCAAATTTTATTTCATAGGCACTCGAACACTAGAGAGTGGCAACAGATTAAAAATAAAATAAATGACACCATCAGCAACAACTGATAAAAATTGAAACCTAGGACATAATTTACCTTTTCACTAAGTAGAATGATGAAACGCAAAGAACAGTGGACTAGTAGCATCTCCAGAATTGCTGCTGGTCCTATAACGCACACTGAAAAGAACACAATCACAATGAAAGCCAAATATACAGTACAAGATAAACCCAAAACCCCTGATCTGTGAACTAATCTAGACCTCCACTGCCCTGTAGGAATTAGCCCTTTAACTTCACATGGGCATATTCAGAGCTATAAAAGTCCATTTAATTATAGACCGGTTAAGTCACAGACAGTTTGACATCATTAATCTACAGTATAATCTACATTTATCTTCAACCAGGCTCTGTGCTGAACATAATGTGGAGCTCTTGAATTCATTTTAAATCTAAGTCTTGATCATTCTCTAACTAGCTAGTCAAAGTCTCTACACTAATGGATGGAATGAATAATATACACTACGTGTCAAATGTTTGGACATACCTTGCCTTTCTGTGTTTGTTCTTTATTATGAAAGAGCATATATGGAAATATGTAGTAAAAAAAAGTGTTAAACAACCCAGAACATGTTTTATAAATTAGGTAGGTTTTACAAAGTAGCTCCTTTTAACTCCTGGAACAGTTTTAAATTCACATGTGTGCCTTCTACAGAGTTCATCTGTGTCATTTCTTGTCTCCTTAACCCTTGTGTGGTGCTTGAGTCAAATTGATCCTTTGTCATATATTTGTAAAGAGAAGCTGTGTCATGTGGAAACGCCAGGGGGTAGAATCAGTACTGGAGTAAAAGGAAGTGGAAGTACTCATAAATATAAGTACTTGAGGTTGTGAGTAACTTTATATCACAGAACAGATTCATTTCAGCTTTTTCTTGGGTGATTTGTTCATTTTTGTGGTTTATTTTATTCATTTATTTTTTAACCTTGTTTTGCTCCGTTTCGTCATCATATTGTTCATTTTCGCTTGTTTACTTGATTTTTTTTTCTTTTTGCTTATTTTTTGGTTCATTTTGTTCCTTTTTTTGTTGGTTTTGCAGGACGACTGTTCATTTTTCCTTGACATTTGTTCATTTTTCCTTCACATTTATTAATTTTCTTGGTTATTTTTGTTCAACTTGTTTTTTGTTCATTTCATGGATAGTTTTGTTTCTTTTTGTGCAGTTTTGTTGATATTGATGATTATTTTTTTCATTTTCGGAATCATTTTGTTCATTTTCTTGGTTTCCATTCCAATTTCCATCCTTTTTTCTTCAATTTTGTTCATTGTTTTCACTTTTAAGTATTTTGTTCGTTTTGGAGATGATTTTGTTCCTTTTTTTCCACGACACATTTTCTCTTTACAAACACATGACAAAGGGTCAATTTGACCCAAACACCACACGAGGATTAATTTCTTTAAGAATTTTGTGGGATTGATTGACCTTCATTTCTTAAGGTTACAATAAACTGTCATTTCTCTTTGCTTAACTGTTTCATGCCACAACATGGATTTGTACAGTAGTTGTAGTAGCACTAACAGGGCTATTGACTGCAGGGCAATTTCATTTCAGTTTTATTCATTTGTACAGCTTGAACTTCTTCATTCCTACAGATATTCAAAGCACTATGTACACCACCAGTTAAAAGTTTGGACACACCCTCTCCTTCAGTGGTTGTTTTTATTACTTTCAGCGTTGTACATTGACACTGAAGGCATCAAAACTATGAAGAAACAATAGTAAGTAGTAGTAAACAATAAAATGCATGGACATGGACAGTATTTATAGTAGCATTGATATGGCTGTTGACTCTGTATCCACCCTTCTTCTGCATAAGACAACTGATGGTCTAAAGCACATTAAGAAGCCAAGAAATGGCACAAACTACCTCTTGACAAGACACAAGTGTGATTTGAAAACAGTTCCTGGTGACAAGTCAAATAGACGCATTTCAAGCTAAATCTAAAAAATAAAACTTCTTGGTTGTTTAACAATTTTTCTGTTTTTATTCATAAATCCATACATGTTCTTTCACAGTTTGGATGTCTGCAGTGTTAATGTACAATGTTGAAAATAATAAAAACCACTGAGGAAGATGTGTCCAAACTTTCGATTAGTAGTGTAACTGAAGACAAATTGTATGAGATCATATTTTATCTCTCTTGCCAGAGTTGGCCTAGTTTAGTTACCTCTGTGAAATCTCCTTTTTCACTATGCTGAAAAATGCTCTGGTTTCTATCTGGCAGTAT